>VXBL01003188.1:122217-251186 GCA_013400195.1 Aramus guarauna
AAAAAAAAAAAAAGCTAGTGAGGAGATCTTACACCTGTCTGTCAGTATGTGAAAGAAAATGTCGTTTATTTTTCTGAACATGCCCTTTTATACACAGAACTGACATGTGTATACCTGGTTCAGTCTTTGTTCATTTGCGTTCCCTTTCACCACCTTTACTTAGTCTATTGCACGTAGAAAGAAGTGTTAGGAGACAGACAAGACTTTCAGAAGCACAGGTGCTCCCCACAACAAATAGTAGAAGAAAGCCTACAGGTGCTGATGACTCATTCTTGCCCATGCTTCTGAAAACGTCCATCTTAGATTTCAAGCTCTTCAGAACAGAAACTTTTATTTCCTAGTGTGTTTGGAAAACACTTGACACCATTATATATACCATTATAAAAACATCCATCATATACAGTTATTCCATGAATGTTGATTATTTCCTTCTGACCAACCTGAGAAATTGTTCTAACTCCTTACACTTGTACTTTGAGTATCTGTCATCTTATGTCTATTCATTTATATCTGACAAAGCTAAATGTGCCCTGTTCTTTTCATCTTTCCTTTAGCATCTTCTTGTAGTCTTTTATGTTCCTCTCCGTGCTCTCTTAGATGTGTCAACATTACTGATCACAGAAAAAGGGAAGGCTTCAAGATGATCTAATAGATAGCTCTGAATCAGGAATCGGTTTGACAAAGTAACACAAGCTACCTGCTCAGCCTGGTGCGTTGTGCCCACTGAGGCAAATGGCAGAAATCATCTTATGAGACAGCTAGACATTTTTATGGTGAGAGAAAATTGAAGGAGACAGTGACATATCAGAGGGTAAGGGGTAAGATAAGCTTAAGAGGGACAGACTTTTTGGGATAAGTTGGCTTTCCTTGTATAAGTAAGGCTTCTGCTTCTATGGCAGTTCTTACTTCAGCTGCTGATAATGCTCTATTTTACGCTGAGGTAAAAAAGTTTGCTAATAAAATCAAATTTGATTTTTTTAAGAAAGCAGCACAGAGTTGCTTCAGGAGTTCAGAGCAGGTTAAATGTGACACATTTGAGATTTAATATTTGAAAAACTAGCTTTTCTAGCCAGAGATACTGCAGATTTAATGTGCTTGATAAATCACTGTCATTGCTACAATGGGACTGACATAGCAGGTATAGTAATAGAAGCCCAAAGGAAACACAACGTGTTGAAGATGAATGATATCAAACAGTACCTTTAATGGAAAACAACTTGGACAGAAATGCCTTGAGCTGCTATGGTTCTTTATCACAACATCTTTTAAATTTTGCATTGCTTCCACAGTAATTTTGAAATTGATGTGTAGGTATAGGAATATACTGTAAGAATTCTGAAATGTAAGTGTATCTGATATGACATATATAGCATATGTTATTGAATGTAACTTTGTTTTATTTGCCTAAACCCATCCCAAAGTAAAATACATGAAAATAAAGTGGTAAAGGCTGCTGGAATTCTAAGCCCTGTACACATTGGGATATTTCCACTATATCATTTAAGTGCCCTGTAAGTACAATAATGTAGAGTACAAGAAAAAATAGCAACAAAATTATGATACAGACTATGGAATGAATTTTCTGAAGCAGTTTCTTAATTGAGCCATGTGACTGCATTTGTACATGGACAAAGTTTTGCTACCCAAAAAAAAAAAAAAAGGCAGAATTTATGGCAGGTAATTGCACCACTTTGAAAATTAGATTCTAAAAACCAAAATCTTATAACCTTTCTCCAGACATTGTCAATGATATTTATACTATAATATGAGAAGCCACCTTGAATTTTCAATTTATGAGTAACAATTGTCTCTGTTTATTTGGCATTGTACAGCACCTTAGCACGCCATACACAGAAAAGCAATGATGTAGTCACTGACAAAGTAAAAGTATGCAATTAAAAGTCCATCTTGGGAAGCCTGATCTGCATTTCATTTTTATTTTTTTTTAATATACTCATTACATTTCTTTTGGAAGGAGAAAAAAATCATCACTTTTATACTTTGCAATTTTGCCTCTGGGTGTGGCTGGATGTGTTATGTATGCCTGCTCATGATTCTTTGGTTATCTTTGGGAGCTAGAAATGCTTTTAGAAGAGTGTCACTGCTATTTCTGCCCCTGGGCTACATTGACATTATGCCAAATATAAGTATTAGTAATAAATTGGGTGGCAATAGTGTAGGATTCCAGTAGCATTCATCATATTGGTCTACCTGTACTAAAATATTTTCAAGTTAAATACAGTGCAACTTGGGGAGGTCTGAAAAATAAAGCTCTGAGTGTGGTGGGTTGATTTCATCAGCAACTGGGCACCCACCCAGCCACTCGCTCACTGGCTGCCCGCAGCACGGTGGGGGAAAGAATTGGAAGAGCAAAAACAAAAACTCATGGGTCAAGACAAAGTTAGTTTATTAAATGAAGGAAAGACCAAAAAAACCTCTGTGATGCAAAGGCAATCACTCACTCCTCTCACAAGCAGACCAGTTTCTGGACAACAGCCACCTTGGAAAGTCTGCCCCACCGATTTTTATTATGAGCATGACATTACATGGCATGGAATATCCCTTTGGTCAACTCAGATCAGCGGTCCTGGCTGTCTCCCCTCCCCACGTCCTCACCCCCAGCCTGCTCATTGCGAGGGGCAAAGTGAAAAACAGAGAAGCCATGACATTGTGCACGTACTGTTCAGCAATAGCTAAAACATCGGTGTGTTAACACCACCATTTTAGCCACAAATCAAAAACACAGCACCATGCAGGCTGCTATAAAGAAAGTTAACTCCATTCCAGACAGACCAAGCCCAGTGAGGAAAAGCATTATGAACTAAAACTTAATTTTAGTCTTCATCAGTGCCTGCCAGGGAATTATCTGTTATGGGGTATGATCCTGCCGTCATGTGAGTAAGTGGAAGCAGAGCTTAGGCCACAGTAAAAGCAGAACTAGATACTCTGTTGTCTCTTGGAAGATCTAGCTACAATATTCAAGTTGCACCTGATGAAATGTCTCTGAAGCCAAATAAAATACGAAAGTTAATTAAACTGGAGGGTGACATTTACAGAAAGTGGCAATACTAATGAATATTGAAACAATAATATATGAGACTGGTATATAGGTATTCACTAGGGTATTTCAATACATGAGAATATAAACTGTACTACTCCCAACGAGTGGTAGTTAACACCAGTATTTAGTGTACTTGGACTGAAAACAAATCAAGTGAAAACAAACAAAGAAATGAAATCCCTACCATTATTTCATTTTACATTCGTTTTCCCTTCAGCAAAGTCTGGATTATCACAGACAACATGACTCTATAAAGTGGACAGTGTTTACCCACACTTGAAATATGTTTGTTTTTGTTTTTTTCCTGTGCATGATTTTATGTAGACTTACATTCAGCATTTATTGCCAATTTCAGATGTGCAAGTGGAAGTACCTCGGTGCTTCCCATCCTGTCTGTTATCCGCCTCCTTTCCTTCCAGCAGCTCCCTGTTCTGAAGACTATGACGATCCTTGCCAGGAGTGAATAGTCAGATGTTTTTTTAACGGTCTTAGCCACAAAACCTGTGGTTTCTGCCTTCTAAGGCTCAACCTGTGTCAGCTCAGCCACATGAATTAAATTTACTCCCCCAAATGGATAAAAGACAGAAAAACCTCACTGTAGACTTTTAAAATTTTGTGAAGTTTCTGTAAGAGAAATAAAATTAAAATTGTAGTGTTTTCCTTTCTTTAAATGATTCGGAGTGGAGTGAAAATTGCAGATCAACTTCTTCATTGGTGTAACTTCACTGAAGGTAATTTCTTTTGCAAGATTATGTCCTTCGGTGACATTCTACCCAACCGCCCCGCACATTTTCCCTAGATGTATTAAAAAGCAATATATCCTTTCACAGCCCATACACTATTTCTAAACTTCAGACAACACAAACCAAAGCAAGTTAATAAAGTTAATATATATTCCATTCAAAATGTCAAACATCATAAACTCTGGTGACAGAAACAGTGTGATTTTGGGTATAATAGTCAGTAATATGCACCAGCTTAAAAAATTGATCATATAATTTTGGATTGCTAAGAAAAAGCTCTCTGAATACATTAGATTTATGACTGCTGAAAAACATATGAGCAATAAATCCTGCATCAGCTGCATAACTGCGGTAAGTAATGCCAAACTGGGAAACAACTTTACCTAACAGAAATGTAAAGAAAAAATTTAATTGGTCCAAGGGGATTCCTTATGTCATTAAATATGCAGTAGAGTTTGTATGCAACAAACTTCCTCCCTAAACTGATAATAAGATTGGATCCACAGCAGAATTGCCTACCCCAGTGCTAGGTACATATGTAATCAATCTGTTTGTATTGTCACAACTAATGCATTGGGTTACTCACTTTCAATATTCATCACAAAAATAAATCAGACTTAACTGAAGTTCATTGTTGGTTGTATTGACACTCATGTATTGACATGACTGTCTCTCAAAATTCACAAAGCTGATGGGCACAGGCAAATAGAAGTAACTATTTTTGCACAGTCATCTACCATATTTTTCTATGATTAAAATTTATAACAGAGTTTGAACATCACAGTTTTTGCAAGACCTTGTTATATTTTATGTATGCAGCTAGAATCGTTGGTACTGTCAGTTGGCACTTGTCAGAAAGGCCGTGCTCTTAGTAATAGCATTCTTCTCTTTTGGGAAACTTTCTGGTTGTTTTTTCTTTGGTGGTTTTTTTTTTTTTTCTTAGTTCAAGAAATATTGGTAGAACAGAAGATTAAAAGGAGCATAAAGATCCTGAACCATGAGTATAGTATAGCTTACATAATTCATTGTACTATCATATTTTCCTTTTCTAGGAAAACTGCCAATTAGCAGGAACGGTGATCCCCTATGAAATTTACAGATTGTCTTCATTATGCTCCCCTTCAAACAGGTAATGATCTTTTTTTTTAAGATCAGGGCCTCTATTTACTCATATAGGCTGTAACCATAGGAAGAAACAGCCATGCAACAGAAATACTGATGGCATTCCTTATAGCATGATAAGAAAAGAAGTCAGACATTACTTGAAATACATCAGAGCTTACTAGCTCATTTAGTTTAAATAGAAATTGCATATTGGCATTCCCTATAAACACTGCTGTAATCTGGATAAACGTAAAATGAATCACAGTGTGCTACACATAGCTGAATATTTGCTCCAGATTTTATCACTACATTGGGTTACCATGCAAGGTTTTGGTAGCACAGGGGCTACAGGGGTGGCTTCTGTGAGAAGTTGCTAGAAGCTTCCCCCATGTCCGACAGAGCCAATGCCAGCTGGGTCCAAGATGGACCTGCTGCTGGCCAAGGCCAAGCCCATCAGCGACGGTGGTAGTGCCTCTGGGGTAACAGAGTTAAGAAGGGGAAAAAACTGCGCACTGACAATTGCTGCCAGAGAGTGGAGTGAGAATATGTGAGAGGAACAGCTCTGCAGACACCAAGGTCAGTGCAGAAGGAGGGGCAGGAGGTGCTTCAGGCGCCAGAGCAGAGATCCCCCTGCAGCCCGTGGAGAAGACCGTGGTGAGGCAGGCTGTTCCTCTGCAGCCCATGGAGGTGAGGGACCCACGCTGGAGCAGTCTGTTCCTGAAGGACTGCACTCCTTGGAAGGGAGCAGCTCGTGAAGAACTGCAGCCTGTGGGAAGGACCCATGTTGGTGAATTTCATGAAGGACTGTCTCCTGTGGGAGGGACCCCAGGCCGGAGCAGGGGAAGAGTGCGAGGAGTCCTCCCCCTGAGGAGGAAGGAGCAGCAGAGACAAAGTGTGATGAACTTACCACAACCCCCATTCCCTGTCCCCCTGTGCTGCTTTTAGGTGGAGGAGGTAGAGAAATCAGGAGTGAAGTTGAGCTCAGGAAGAAGGGAGAGCTGGGGAGAAGGTGTTGTAAGATGTAGTTTTTGTTTTCTCATTATTTTTACTCTGATTTTGATTGGTAATAAATTAATTTTTTTCCCCAAGTCGAGTCTCTTTTGCCCATGACAGTAACTGGTGAGTGATATCTCCTTGTCCCTATCTTGACCCAGGAGCCTTTTGTTGTAATTTTCTCTCCCTGTGCAGCTGAGGAGAGGAGTGACAGAGCAGCTTTGGTGGGCACCTGGCCTCCAGCCAGGGTCAGCCCACCACAGTAACAAAAAGTATTCTCAGTAGTGCCTGTATGCTGTACTCATGATTAAGATTAGTTTCTCAAAAGAAGATGTAAATAAAGGCGGCAGGACTAGAAATATGGGGCTTACTAGCAAATAAAGTGAGAAAGATTCGTGATATATAGTGGAAAATGGTATGTCTGATGATGTATTCTTCTTTTTTGTGGCCTCAGGTTCATCCTGGAGAAAGGACCTCTTTCTGGTGTTGCTTGCACAAGCAGTACTAACCCTGATCCCTGGTGTGACTACAGGTGGAGCAGACTGCCTCCAGAGCAGCACGTCTCCTACTCGCAAAGTCCTGATGATCTGCAGTGTTTTGGACCCATCCTGGATCTCAGTCTGGGGTCACACCAAGCCTGCACCCCTGTACTCACAGAGGTTTGAACCCAGAGGACGCAGGGAGACAGGAGCACTTATTTCTGACTAGATGTAGGACATTGCTTCTGTGGGAGGCAGTAATCCCTGTGATTACTTCATGACAGAGTGGAAGTCACAGACTGTTGCAAAGGCAAGATACAGCCTTTACGAAAGGTGGTTTTTCCTTGGCTCCTGTCAACCCTCCAGCTCTGTGAGAACCAGGATGCCTTGAATGTCAAGGTGGTAAGTTTTCACTGCTATAAAAGAAGGTGCTTTATGCCCAGGTCCTTCTGAATGTGGACTTGAACACTTTGAGGGCTGGAACTACATCTCAGAAGACATGATATTTCTTGATTGAGGCCAATCACAAAAGGAAGCAGAAAACAAGCACTAGACAGAAATTTTTGTGGATGTCTGAACAGATCAAAGAGCTACATCCCAAGCAGCCTATAGGATATGATGGCAAGGATAGGCCATGAACTGTAGAGTGTTATGGCAATATTGGAAGCTTAGTTCAATCAGATAAGAATTAGCCACTTTTCCCTTCTTGGGTCACATGCTGGCTCAATAATTCATGCATATTATCTTGAGAAGTGATGAAATTTCTAACAGAACAGCTTTCTCTGTACTTCTCTTTTCTTCCCCCTTTTTCTTCCCCCTTTTTCAGAAGGTAAGTTACCCTCTGTTTTTGCCCAGTCTGGCCCATTGTTTGATTTTTCATTCCTGTCAGAGCTAACATAGAGAATATTCATAAACATTTTTGTCATGCCCATAGGCATTAGTGTGTGGGTCTCTGCTCACCTTCTCTCAACTGCATGGCTTCTGCCTAATGCTATTTACCTATGCAGCAACTAGTATGTTATTAACTTTAAAGGTATTTTTCCCCACTCTCTTCTTTTCCTATGACAGCTCAGCTTTCCAAATTGGCTTGGTGATTTGACTGAAGCTTAGTAATTTGTCCCTGAATGTGGAAAGTCCTTCCTGCTGCACATCTCCACCTTGTTTACTTCTTTCCAGATGTCTCCCTCCACCTTGCACCCTGTATTGAATCAAAATGAATAAATGTATTATTAAAATCACTAGAGCATTAGTATTTTTCGTATTTGCCATACCAAACCAATACTTAGTCATGACAGCTGCCTTGGGTTGGAAGGACATTAGAAATTAAGTTTGGAAGCTTTGAGATATAGGCTGTAGAACTGCCCAAACATTGGCACTGGTTTCGTTTGCTCTCCATTGCAAGTCCTTTTGATACCTGAGATGCTGTTAAAATGATAACCCTTCATCTCCTGGCTCTCTTCAGTCTTAGGCCAGCACATTTACTTTTCATATACAAACAATTGTAGTTCACCTTTGGTTTGACTTTGGAATGGCATATACAGCACGGTTTATAGCAAAGCATAAAATATTTCTATTATATTTGACATCTCCTGTCTATACCCAGACTCCAGCTATTCCTGTTTACTCTAAGCAGTGGAAGCTACCTCTGACATTGAGAAGCAGAACTCTAGATTGCTGAAATTCAAATGGTAATCTTTCTCAGAACTGTTCCCAACATTTTTACTAGACAATTTCAAACGGAAAAGCATTGAGCAGATTTTAAAGGGTTGGGTTACAGTTATTTTCAAATCCACAGTTTTTATTAAAGGAGAAAAATCATCAAGCTGTTGTACTCATTGCTTTCTTTAATGCCATCTTCTGTGTCACCACTAAAAAGCATCTTATGTTCGTGAGAAAGGTATATTTTTAAGTGACCCAAACAAGTCAACCGTCAGTAAGCATGAAAATATTCAATGCTGAATATTATTTCTTAAACCAACACTCTCTTTATTGTATATATATTTTTCTTATGTTCTTGTACTAATATGAAAGTTTATATAAACATATTTCTGAGGAGGTAAAAATATATAAAAATTTCTTATCTCTCCATCCTTTAATAAATGAAATGTGAACTGTATTTCAGTGTGTGAGAGAGAACAAAGATCGACTGTCCCCTGAAGGCATTTGGTAAGATAAGAAATAACCTTAAGGCAATATTGTGACTTTTGCAACTATTGCTGTTTTGGAGATGTAGGGTAACGAAGTCCATTCCTTCAGTTTTAGCTGCCAGAGGCATTCTGCCCACAGAGGACAGAGCTTATGTTCCGCATTTCTTGCCTTTCATGGATAACGCTAGAAATAAGAAATCTTTGACATATTAAAGGAAATTTCATACACATCCCTGTAGCCTCACAATTTTAAACATTTTTAAATAGGAAATAAATATTATCTTAATCATTTAAATGGTGAGACATAAGGTTATTTCCAAACTTGTTATGGGAAGGAGGATGCACTATCCTGAAATTCCACCATACACACTGGGTAATAGGAAAAATGAGGTGAATCCAGTAGTACTGAGCTCTGCAGATGTAAAACTGCCATTAAAAAAAGAGAAAGCCTGACCAAGTAGCTAATCTTTGAGAAAAATATTAAAAATTACTGTCTTACTAGAGAAGTGTTTCAAGGTTAGATCCCACAGCACTTTCAAAGACAGTCCCTGATATAAGACAGTTATGATCCTGGAACATGACCCAGTCTAGCACATGGAAATTAAAATAGCTGAGATAAAAATTTGGGTTGTTCCTATTGAATTTCTCTCAAAGAGTTGAATCATTTGCAATAATGAAGAAAATTGGAATTGAAACAAAAATCTGTAAATTTATAAAGTATAAAAGTTTGTTCTGCTAGCAAAAACATTCAAATGCATTAGCATTTTCAGCTGAGCCCAACATCATGGGGGAATTCATAGAGGAGAATTATTCCCAGAGTTAAAATATGGAATGAAATCCTGCCTGCAACACAACATTAACCATTAGAAGATCCCTAGACAAACTGACTATGGATTTCTGAGACTATGCCACGTGTTGTCAAAAGTGAGGAGACATTGCACTCCTTCTCTGCATCGCTGTGAGCACGGTGCAGTGGGAAGCAGGCCCAGTGTTTTCAGAGAGCGTATAATAAAAGAGCACAACTCTATCTACAGTGCTCATTAGTCACTTGCCACTGGTTTCCTGCTTGAGAATCACAACACTGTGTAGTTCAGGTGTAGACTGCTAACTACATTTCTCTTTTACTCATTCTTCCAAGACTTAAAATAATCCCAAATGAGATGAAGTGGGTCAATACATTCCCAAATATTCACTGAAGCAGGAAATGTAATCTCATGGAATCCTGATTGTCTGCTCAAGAGACTCCTAAAAAAAGTGGTTGCTGTGCATACTTGTTTAGGCTCAAAGACACCGAGACAAATGAAATTTGCTTGCACCTCACTCATCAGGATTTGATCTTTGTTTTTTAATGCTGGTGTATAGATGTGACTATAACAGGAATTATTTCTGCAGACACGGATAACCACTAGAACTAATATTCCAATAGAATTAGATTCATATAACATTATAGCCAAAGCACGAAGTTCTAATATTAGTTAAGTCACAGCCTAATGAATTTAATGTACAGCAAACATCCTTTCAGGAAAACCAAACAAATTTAAAGTCTTCACAGAATACTGGTTACCTGGTTCTTCTAAATGACAATAACAACTATGCTGCACTCTAAATTACTAGTACTATTTGATTAAGCAATTATGATTTCGAATACTCAGTTTAAGAGCAGTAGTCCAAATTTCACTCAAACTGTTACCTGCTAGCTAAGCTGAACAGCAAAAAACCTAGGAAACTTAATAAACTTAGTTTAAACTCAAATAGATTTTCAGCCTAATAAGCGAGAAAGGATATTGTTCCGTTAGTGTCCCATGAGAGGCATAATCAAGAAACATGAATTCTCTGTACTCTTTCCAAAGGCACCTAAATTTGCATCATAGTTGTGTTCATATTTCTCCATATCTATACATGATGCAAGTGCTTGTGTGATGAGTTGCCAAACTGAAGCAGATTGACTGACATAATCCCAGTACAGTTATTTCTCAACCCAGGAACACCACTGGGGATTAAAGAAGAGAAGTCTGTGCATGTGAACCTCCTGAATACCCTCAGCGGTGAGAGACTGGCTACAGCAGGCTCCATTTCTGCAAAGGGTCTATCTGTCTCTCTGTCTAATGGGTCCCCTGGATTTAAACAGAGATTCCTGCTTGAGCATCCCTCAAACAAATTACAAGAGCAAGCAAAACTACTTCTGGTTATATTCTAGTGTTGTTTCCTCATCTATCTTTTAGTTATGTTTTCCATCTGGGATTATACTTACAAGTATACTTCCTTTCTCCATCTCTTCTCCATTTCTTCTCTTCCCAATTCCTTCCCTTTCCCATCTCTTCCCTATCCCTTCCCTTTCCCATCCGTTCCCTTAAAAACACAGCATTAAAACACCTTTATATCCCCAAGGGACACACACAAAAAAAATCATGTGATGCATTTTGTTGAATCCAGGACACCTCGTAATCATGTCTTAGTTCCTGCTATCAAAAAGAAAATCAGACCCATAATTGGATAAAGATTCTGACAATGTCAAAATTTTGACAGTTAGGGCACTATTTTTTCTCTGTTCAGTAATGTGAAGTACTGCTTTCTCTGCCCAGTGGTAAGTTTAAAATTATCTCATTTGCTACAGTCTGTTTGAACTTTCATTTCTCACCTTTCCTGTCAATCAGAAAAGGCAGAAAGGGAAATAACTTCTCGGTGATTAGACACATAGAGCTTTAATCATCTGTCAGCTGCTGTAAATCAGCAGAAAGAACAGCCGAAGACTTAGTTCAAAAACTATAACCAAAGTGTCTAAAACCAGTCAGGTTTCTCTGATTGCTGAATTAAATTAAAAAAAAAAAAAAAAAAGAATAAAATTGATATTGATATTAAAGTACAGTGGGCATCCAAAGATGTTAAATACCTAAGGGAGAATTTATAATAAACCTACATTTAAAAGAATGTGTATAACCTAATGGTTAATTAGACTTTGGAGATCATGCTGCACTGAGGAATTTGTTTAAATGGAGAATATCATAAATTAATTTCTCTGCCTAGGGTTTCTGAATGTAGATACAATCAGTCCCATAAGCCGGATTCTTGCACTGGATATCCTCTCTGAGGCCACCCAATGCCAGCCATCTTCTTCTTCCTACCACCAGTACAGCACCAGAACTAAAAAAAAAAAAAAAACAAACCAGGTTGACAGACCTTAAACTGAAATAGAGCTTGAGTTAGGTCAGGCTTACTGCGTACTCATTGCTCTTAACTCTGTAAATACATCTCTGTCTAATTTAAAATGTGGTCAGGAGACTAGGTGAAGAAGTGGTCATTCACCTTGTCTTGCTGCTGACATTTCCTGGCTTTTTCTGGATTTTTTTGCAGTCTTGCTTGTTCCAACCCGGCTGTAACGATCAGCCCGTGCTAATGAGAACAAGGTGAGTCAGGGAGGGTTTTCCTCCATGGCCAAGCTATTGACAGCAGTAGGTTACTTCATTTTGGGAGTTTCTTTCCCACTTCTCAAAGCATTTTTTTTTCTCTTGCTTATCCAGCATCTATTTTTTTTTCAGGTTCTAGAAATGTTTGCTCATATTACTGTTTACATGGATTTTTTTGTTAAGTGTTTACAAAGTCAGATTTGTTGCCTCTTTTCAGCCTGCAAAACACCAGTTCTCATGGTTAAAGGAATTCAAATAGTTTTCCTAAAGGAGCTATATTTTTTTTAAGTTTTCATTCATGACAGAAAATGAATTTCAAGTTAAAATACAGTTTAATGAATACTGACAATGCAATTAAAACATTTCCTATGATGGATAAATCCCAAGGAATCTGATGAGAAACAAATAAAGGTAGTTATGAGTCGCAGCTCCTTTTTCTTTGCAGAATAAAAAGAATGCAAATCAATAGGCAGAGATAATCATGAGCAAAACATCCCACTGCATCAAAATCTGAGAAACTTATCTTCATTCTTCAAGTACATTCACATCTTTTCCCCATTGCTTTACTGTTCCTCCATGAATCAGTGGAAATATTAGAACTGATTTCTCCTCTTGAGGCATTGAAAGAAGTAGTAATAAATAATACTGATAATACCAGTGATCGACAAACCTCCAAAAATATGGAAGTATAGTTAAGATAAGGCTCAGTGCTCTCCTGTGTGGAAGATCCCAAGGCCCCTTACAAGTGGTGCATGCAGGCATTACTCCGTCTGTCAAACAAGCCCAAAGACCTTCGGGATACAGCAGTTGTTTAACAAGACAATGTAACGATGCTATGGGATGCAGACAAAACACGGCAGATGCAGTTAGATTGGTGGGAATATTTACGTGCTTGGAAAATAAACATCTGCAAAGTTCACGTTTAGTTTTAGAAGTTCAAAATAATTCAGTGCATTACCCTTCCCTTTCTCAAAAAGTGATTTGTAGTCTAACCAATTTGTTATTTTTAAACGTCGAGAAAAGTGGAAGGGTGAGATGTGTGGCAGAACGTAGGTGAGGCTCATCATATTTGTCATATTTCAGAGCAATCAGAGGAGCAAATTCCAAAAACTTAGAACTTTATTGCAAACCTCTAGTCAGAAATATTTTCAAATATTTCAAAACGGGCTCACACACCTCAGGCACTGATTTCTGTGATACTCTGAGGAGAAGTGAGGAACATTACAGCAGTTTCCCCAGTAGCTGCACACACTGTATGTCGCCAAACCTGACTGGGTGAGACCACAATAGCAACAGCTGAAAATAAATGTGAAACAAAACATGAAGGACAGTCATCAAGGATGTTTCACTATGTTACTTGGGAAACCACTCTTATCAGGGCAAAGTAGAGAAGTTGCCATAAAGTGATCAGAGGGGAAAAAGAGCAGAAAGCAAAGCTCTAATACATCAATCTGTACCAAACACTTGTGCAGCTTATTACTTTAGGACCATACCGATAAGATAACAAATGCAGACACTATTGAACATACTATCAGTATAAACAAAGCCTTTTAAAATCGCATTTTATGAACCTTGAAACTATTCAGGTTTCCCAGTGAATTGATCAGTGGTTTTGTTCAAAAGCCACATATGGAAAGGAAGAAGGCATATCATTCCCTACAGTAATATGCATTTTATAAATGTGTAGCTTAACTAACCAAAAAAGTTACCAACAAGCATTTAAGGAAACATTTTAAAACACATAAATAATAAAAATATGTTTATAACTTACAGATATTTTTCCTGAAAATTTCCACAATTGATAATTCTATTTTATAGCCAAGTTTTGCAAGTATGAATAGTTCCCAAAAAGATGTGTCTGTAATTGCAAATGATGGATAATTTTACCAATTGTAGTACATTTTTACAGCTTGTTAGACATACCTTAGAAACAGCACTACTGAATTCAGTAGAACATTTGGTACAATTCTAACATACATTGATTAGGCTCCAACAGTTACTTATAATTAATATGGAGGGGTTTCAGTTTCTTTGGCTTCTCTTTTCTCCTTTCCTTTCCTTTCCTTTCCTTTCCTTTCCTTTCCTTTCCTTTCCTTTCCTTTCCTTTCCTTTCCTTTCCTTTCCTTTCCTTTCCTTTCCTTTCCTTTCCTTCCCTTTCCTTCCCTTTCCTTCCCTTTCCTTTCCTTTCCCCTTTCCTTTCCTTTCCTTTCCTTTCCTTTCCTTATTGATTAAATTGATCAATAGTTAATAGTAGGCTCAGATTTTAGCCTCTAAAAGCTCTCATTCTCCTTGATCATATCACATCTTACCGATTACATGGGCAAACCATACATTTCTCTAGGATAGACATTGTGCTAATTCTCATTTGTTTTCTTGTTTTTCATAGAAAGAACTCATTTATTTTTTTTTTTTTTATCCCTTTAGACAAATTCAGGGCCTACCTTTCTCCAAGCTACAGAACAATGCTGTTTGTAGGATGCAATATGAGAAATGCCACAAGTTTTTTAGTATTATTTAATTATTTAATTACGGTGAAATGCTTGGAGTTTAGTAAATAAGCACTTAAGTAACTGCTCCATAGAGAATTTCCTGTGCTTTCTGCTCCACTGGGCAGAGGCACTTGTAGGTGCCTCCAGAGGCAGGAGACTCTGAAGGTAAGCAAGGAGAGAGCTTGGGGAACATGTGGCCGGGGCTCCTCCAGCAGACCTCCAGCTGGAGGAGGCATGGGAGCACAGCAGGCATGCTCCATGCACCCTGGCTGGTGCTGCGCTCCCTCTTTCCCTTCAGCCCTCCACGTCTCAGCTGGGCCAAGAGCGGTGGCTGCTCTTTGAACACTGAGATGGGTCCAGATAATGGTTTGCACACCTGGGTGAGGACAGGAAGCGCTGATGGGAAAGGCAAGTGGGAACCAAATGGCATGGCTGTCCAGGTTTGTGCTAGATCCCTGCAGGGACTCCGTGAGGGCTTTTGCAGCAGATAGATGATGTCCACCTCGGTCACCCTACAGAAAGCAATGGAACTGCAAGATGTCACCTACTGGTTCAGCCCCGTCAGCAACTGAACTTGCATTACTTTTTTTTTATTTTTAATTTTTATTTTGATTCCCACAAATCTTCCAGTCCTTCTTTGCAATTAGAAAAGGATGAAAGAGCTTAAGACCTGGAGTTGCGAGAACAGTAGCATTCCTTGATGTTGTTAGTATTTTTTCTTAATCTTTTTCTCGGTTACCATAAAGGCGGAAGAAGGAACTGGATTCAGCCACGGTGCTGTTCGGTAGTGTAACTATATGTCTCACCCTGGCAGCTAGCACCAGTGCAACGCACTTCATGAACAGTTACTTTGATGGACTGTACCCCTGTGACATTGGATAAGAGCAGTAATGGCAGGCAGTAAGTCCATCAAAAGGATTCACATTGAAAAAGCTGCAGACCTTGTCAAAGGGTGACCTATGTGTGATGGTATGACCATTAATTTTCTCTTTTGTGATGTGTTTTTTTCCTTTTTCATTAGCAAAGATTAGTCTTAATTAAACACTAGCTGTTAGATCAAAGGGAATTAGATCAAAGAAGGAATAAACCCAATATATTAATGAAACAGTATTTGGCATAATACTTTCCCCAAAGCTTGTGAAAAGTGTTTTCAAAGTATACATTGGTAGCCAGATCCTGAAAAAATAGGAGCCTTGTGTTTATTCATAGCCAGAGTCTGGCAGATTAGCTTTTTTTTTCTTTTTCTAAGACATATAAATTTGCCACTTTCAGGACTGTTTCAGATAAAGGTATCCAGTTATTGACAATCAACCTGGAAGTGCTGCCCAGCTTCAGTAATAAATACAAAATAGACTTGCCTCTGCTACAAATAAGCATCTCCGGTTTAGGAGGCAAGCGAATTTGAAGATGATTAAGCGGAAATCTGCTCAAAGTTTTAAGAAGGATTTGACAAGAGAAGCATTTTTCCTTTGAGCTTGTATTCAGCTTTGAATCTCACTAGAACAGAGCTTTCATTTCACAGGCAGTCACTCACTGCACACCCAAGCTTTAAAATTTAATGAATGCACCCTTTGCAGGAGACTCTGGCAATAGCTCAGATATATCAGTAAGTGCAATGATGTCAATCAAAAAAAAAAAAAAAAAAAAAAAAAAAAAAAAAGAAAGTGCAAATGATGTCTTTCATTGTTATAATCATATTGATATTTTCAAAAGCTTCTGTGGTTTAAATTCCAGAATCTTTCCCTATTTTGAACAAGACAGAACCATTAAAAAAAAAAAAAGCCAATAAGATACACCTATTCTTTTCCTGGTTGTACTAATTATATTAGTTAACATACATATATTAGAGAAAGTGTTTCCCATTTAAAACAGCCAATGCTATTTTTCATTTAACTACTCTAAAAGGTAGTCACAACTCACATATGTAACAACTTCAGCTAGCCTTAGGGTAGCAATTAATATTTATACATTGCACCACTAGGATTTACAAACATGCCACGGCACAACCGGGGTTAACCTCATGAATAAGGCAGGGCCGAAGGAAATGGGCTCAGCTGCTGGAAATAAAAGAGCAGGAGGAGGCAGCTGGAGCTTTGCAGAGAGTAGAGAAGCCTTGGGGATGTGGAGAGTATTGATTTCATGAGCAATAGTAGTATGTGACTGGTGTGGGGGAGAGCTGTGTTAGGAGGCTGCCCTCTGTGCTGGAGAGGTTTTTCTGGAGGGCAGAGGCTGTTCCAGATTTCAGCCCCTTGCTGGGGCTGTGCTGGCTTGTTGCCTTGTGAAAATTATTCCTATGTGAACGTGCAGGTAAACCTCACATGTAACTTAGCTTTCTCTATCAAAGCACTCATTGCGTGTCCTGGGAACTCAGGGGGTTTTGTGTTGTGCTAGGAGCTGATAGGAAAAAAAAATGCAAATTTTGGATGTGAGAATTGCTGTGTATGATATGTGAAGTTGTTTCAAGTGCTGCATCTATCTGAGATAGGATTTTCTTGAGCTGATCAGAGATAGAAACAGCTCAATTTCAGCTATCTTCTCCTTAAAGTTAGGATGCCAAAGGACTTGCAGTCTTTAAAGGTTAAGTTTTATTAAGGTACTCCAAAGAAGAATGCAGACCTGCTATGTAAAATGGAACAAAATATGAGTTATTTAACCTCAAGTTACTTTTTCCCTATATCCTTGTAGTATGGGTGATGTTCTTTGTTCTAGGTTTCAGTAAACTGTGCTCCTTGAACAGGCTGGTCTCTATCACACCTGAGTTTTAGATGCAGATCTGCTTCTTAAGAGTGCCTTAAACCTTCGTCTATGCTGTAGGTACCCTGCTTGCTTAGCCTCTCCCCAGCCTGCTGCCTGACTTTGTGCTTTAAGAAGCCTGTGCCAGCAGAAGACATGCAGCACCCCTGGGGTGCATGCGACATCCTTCATTCCTGGGGTTGTGTCTGTCTGGGGGCGAAGCTACCTTTTTGTCTATGTCACCTTGAACAAAACTGTTGGGGTGTTTAGTAAACTGTGCAAAGAGCCTGTTCCATCTGTCGCAATATCCATGATAACTGTGTGCCGATGGAGGGAAAAACAGCATATGGGTGCATTGGTTCTTTTTTTTATTTTCATTTTGACCAATTGATTTTATTTATCCACCTTCTAGTTAACTTGATCTTCTTGAGCTCACATCTGCTTGGAAATAATGGAAATTCATAACTTGCATTTATAACTTCAAATGCTCCATGTTTTTTTGTTTCATGTTGCATTTTCTTTTGGTTTTATAGTCCTGGCTTACTGTGTTGAAAGTAATAACTGAAATAATAAGTATAGGAGTCATAACTAGTAAATATAAAGTTGCTTTTTAGTAGGAGAGTTCTAAGCTTGCTTTAATCTCTTTATCAAAAATACTATGCACTCTTGTTCTTGCCATGTCACTTTCGATTAGGAATTTGAAGATGATTCTGGTAATTACTGAAAATGTGTGCCCGTTGGAAACATTAGTGAAGAACTCAGCCCAGCAGTCTCCTAAAGTGAGAAAATTGGTAACCAATCAATTATTCTTAAGTAGGAAGACAACTACTTTGCATAAGAAAAGATTCATGTAAAATGTAATTGTTGCTTTTAGAAGCCAGGATTATTCATTATTATATATCTCATAAAGCTGTAATCCTAATTACATAGAAGGCGACATGTCAGATCCACAAGCCAAATTAATCCTATGTCCTCTAGTCCTAAAATATTTACTCTGAGGACATTACTAATTGTGTAGTATTCTCTTTTTTTTTTTTTTTTTTTTTTGAACAAGNTGTAGTTTTTTTTTTTTTTTTTTTTTTTTTTTGTGAACAATAATCAGATCTGCTTTTAAATTAATGTTTTCTTGAGGCTAAATAGGATAAATATAATACATGTTTTAGATAATTTAGAGCAATGAACTGCTAAAGGGATGAGACATTATAGGATAAGTAATATTTTCTGGCTAATTCTTGCTGAATCCTGTTATGCTGGATGGGATCAAGAAAAGCTGACTGTGTACTAAGAAAATTATAGTAATTCAAGAAAAAATGTTAATAATGCTAAGAGATAGCTATTCTTTAATGATTAACTGTACTGAAAGAAGAAACACAATAAAATAGCAATAAATTTCGAGTGCTTTGGATTGTATTGGATTTAACAAGGGAATACTATGGGTTTTATTTATGTAGGAATTATGGATATGAGGTGAAGTGGTTTATCTTGAAGATTTAGTATTACATTTAAAAAAAATAAAACTAATCAGAAGACAGTAATACTGTATGTGTGAACACTACCTTTCATTTCAAGGTGCTTAAGAAGCTAACAAATTGCTCTCATTCCCAAAGTTACTCAGCAACTGATAAGTGATTAGTGTTTTCTGATTTGTGCCTTATGTACGCACATCTAAATCCCTTCCTTAATGGTTCTGAGTATGCATCTACTCCTCTTAAGCTCACAAAATAGCTGTACTTAAATGTGCTTGTATATGCACCTTTACAGGATAGTGGCTTAGAACATCTGTACCTCTTTGCATAACTTTTGGCATCTAGCTCTATAGCAGATGCGGTATTTGGTGCTGAACTGAAAAGCCACAACAAATGACAAACTGTTACCTGACAAAAACACTATCTGTAAAAAGAATGAAGCATGTTTATTATTGTGTTTTGATATAATTGCAATCAAATTCCTATCAAAGCTGAAAAATAAGACTCTGTATTGTTATTCCTTAGGTGTTTTCTAGGTTTTCATTGTTGAGAGCAATCACTTATGTTGTGGTTCTCCCCCTCAAATTACTTAATGGAACTGGTTTAGGTTGGGAGATTGATTTTATATTTAATAACAAACCAGTGCTGATTGCAGAAGACTATCTGTTTTACCTTAGCTAGTTTGTGCAAGAGGCATGACTAGTATCCTGTATCAACTCTTGTAGCTTTTGTGATAAAATACCTCATTTACATTATTTGCATTTAATCCAGCTGGCAGGTGATGGTCACGTATGTAGCACACAATACTCTGGCAGCAATTTAGAAAGGCAAGTAATCTTTCTGCTTTGAGTTGAATTAATTGTTTAACAAAGTTGGTGATCTTCTCCACTAGAGACCATTGAATACTCTTTGTTTCATGGCTATCTGGAAATGGAGAAACCTTCCCTTGGTGGAGGTAATAACACTGAAAATAGTTG
The DNA here is from genome assembly GCA_013400195.1 of Aramus guarauna. Lineage (NCBI taxonomy): Eukaryota > Metazoa > Chordata > Aves > Gruiformes > Aramidae > Aramus > Aramus guarauna. Next base: position 141,814 of record VXBL01003188.1, read on the forward strand.
TTTTGTTAAGCTCAAATCAACCTGCAGTATTCTCTCTGCACAGCGTGGGCTGAATGAACTCTTCCCAGCCATTTCATATAATCAGTATTATGCAAAAGCTTTTTGTGGTCTGTCTAAATATACTGCAGCTGGGTTCTCTGTGCAGGCTGTAGCACTAAGTGCTGAATACCAGCAGTTCCTTACAACAAACATGGCTTTCTGCTTTTAGTTATGTTATTTAGGGGCAGATTTTTCAGTTACTTACCTGAATACCATATACTATTGACTGCAACTAACGCATAGGCCTAAATAAAGAATTGTCAGTACAGAATGTATCTGAATGCAAATAATATTTATGGGGAAAATGAGACCTGATTCCATCATTTCTTCACAATACAAGCATTGCTTTAGGAATTATGGTGAGTGTGGAAACCAGGAAAGCTTGCATGAATATACTTGTTAGTAAACTGCAGCTAGCACATGATAACAGAGAACCTGGTATGTATCCAGAGTACACTTAGTGGATTTATAGATAAATTGCAGCTACAGACATAAAATCTGCATATTGAGCAGTACTTACGCTTTTAGACTTCTGACACTCCTGGGAGTACTGCTGCTTGCTTTACCCCATCTGCAAATCATGCCAAAAGCTAGACTGTATCAAGGCATTATATTATAAATCTTCATTTATGTCTATTATCTTGCCCAGCTTTTTGTCTTTATTAACGCATGACACACTAGAGCACCCTTCAGTGCCAATGTATATTGTCACAAAAATTGTGACCTGCAAAAAGGAAATTCCCTCCCTCAAAAGGATGATAAATATCTACTTAAGCCTGTAATGACATTGTGTTAATGTTTTCCTGAAATGAATCAGACAGAAGAGGTGTTTGAAGGAAGAGTAACCCAGAAAGCATGACCAATTAAAACCAAAGTCTCTTAATGCACTTCTTCAGGTATCCCTCAGTGTGAATGACACTTGAAAGTACTAAGCCACTTCAGAACGAAAAGTGATGATACTTGTGCACTAATAGCAGTAGAGAGCCTCTTAAAGCAACAGTAAATTTTGAGGGGTTTTAAATATGCCTAAGATTTAGCAAGAAGGGAAGCTGAAAGAAAACACATGAAATGAGAGTTTTAAGCAGAAGACAGATTTAATACAGGATACTGGACACGTTGGTTTATTGTGCACTGGTTATATGTTATGCCCTTCTTATGCACTGGTGTTGAAGAGCTCTTAGTGATCAAAATGTTTTTCCAGTTTTTCATCCAACTTAATTTCGTAATAAACAGAGACCCCAGAGGCATTCAAATATCCCTGAATACGTAGGGGAAGAAGTGTAGGCTGTTTGGGATTGCTTTGTAGAAGTAATTTCTGCTGAGGGAGTTACAAGAAAAATAAATCTCAATGTTACTTTATCTCAATAGTTCCTGGGTTGTATCAGCTGGTTGGCCTGTTGATGACGATTAATATATCCCTGAAGAGCATGAGTTGTAGCATCTATGAGTTGGTTTTGTTGGGTTTTTTTAATGGATATGAACACTGGGATGTGAGTAACCATGACTTGTCTGTCAGAAGATACTGATTTCCTGAGCATCCCTGAGAAATCATGGAGATTTCAGATTTCTCCTAGCAGGAGTCTGTGTGGGGACAGAGGTCTTAAGGACCTTATGATATTTGGATAATTAAGTATGTAGCCACTTAAGACTAATTTTCTTGACCCCCTAAGAACTGTCTTGCCTGGCAACAATTTAAAACATGAAAAATCCTGTATCTAAAGCTGTGGTGGCTAGGTTTTTCAGTGTTGTCTGTCTGCCTAATGATAAATGATAGTGGCTTCATTTACCACCATGATGCACTGGCATGAACTCTCTCACTGTTTTTATTCTATGACCTACAACGTGGTGTTAGGACTTGCTGTGATGTGCGTGCCTGTGACTTACATGCCTTTTTTTGGTGGAACCAGTCTGGGGAAGGAGATATTCCCCAGCAGGAAAGCTGGTCTTCCTTTGAGGAAGCTCTTACGTGAGGACTGGGCACTGCTGGGCTAGGGCTTTTGACAGATGTAATTACCAAAAAGGATGTAGGATGAAGCTGTACCATTACTATCATCAATTTCTTAACTTGCGGCATTTTAAATGCTCATTAAAATTCTCAGAACTTATAAGAATTCCTAAATAACTGAGCTGTGAAGGTAAGTTTGACATCAACCCACAATGGCTTCGGGATAGAAGCAGTGATATAAAGCCAATGAACTGTGACTACATCCCGCTCTCACTGAACGAGAAGTGCTTATGCTGCTCTTTCTACATGTTTTCTGTATTCAAGGGTTTGCCAAACGATATGTTAATTGAAGATCTTAGGTGCAATTAATTGCAGTGTTTGCATGAAAAATACTGTTTGAAAACTATTTTTGCGAAGCTGTATCTGTTGTGCTTTCAGCCTGTCCTCCAGAAGCAAACAGGCCGCAAACTGTGGGAAGGCCTCTGGGGACTGATGTGACTCCATACAGCACAGGCTGATTTTTACCTTTGTTTCCTCGTATGGTTTTATGATATGTAAGCTGTGAAAAGGAAAAGACTATTCTGCTTCAAAGAGCAGGGGTATCAGGCCAGTCAAGCCCTCTTCTGAGAGATGACCGCCTTAGGAGGAGACCAGCAGGGAAGCTGGCGAAAGTGAGAGGCTGCTTGGGTCAGGTGGCCATGGGAATGGCTGTGTGTGAGGGCAGGAAGCTCTGGCCTGGGGCTGGACACCTCTGGAGCTAATGAAAGTCTCTGAGGAAAGTCACAGCACAATCCAGTTGAGCTCTTGGCTCTGGCTTAAAAGTGGTGAGTCAGAGATGTGAGAGTCTGGAGAAAGCTGCATCTGAGCAGCAATTAGCTGATGAGGATTTGAAGTGCCATTAGTAGTAAGGCCACCAACCTACTGTGACTCTACCCAAGAGGGAGGTGGGGAAAGAATTGGTTAAACACAGCTGAGGAGAGTGAGCAATTACAGAAAAGCAAAGGAAGGGCTAAAGGCTGTTCTGCACCAGGTACAACTATTCCTAGCTCCAAATTCCTTGACTAGGGAGGACTTCCTATTGACACAGACGGACGGCCAAATCCAACCTCAGTGTTGAGGCAATTTATTACTTGCCGTCAGATGTGGTGGTGGTAGATAATCCTTTCAAGGGAAAAAATGGCTACAAGCTTCCTCTGATACTAACAATAACTTCCACTAGCTTTGACCAATTAAAATGTTTTCAGATAAGATGTAAGGAGTTGTTTTACCTTCATTCTGCAAAATGACTCCATTGCTTGTGAAAATACAAACTATCATAAACCAAACTAAAACTGAATAGGACTCTAACAGCTCCTCTTTAAACATAACGTAAAGCTTCCTGCTCTCTATCCTTAAACCTTGAGAATGAAACTCCTGCACCAAGTGCAACCGGAGGGGAAACAGATACTTATGGAAGTGTGTGTGCTACAGCCTAGATAAACTCATATTTTCCACTGTTTTTGCCTGAAGCACTCCTCAGTAATGACTTACCTTGAGGCTTTTTTTTCTCTCTAGAGTAAGACTCCTAAAGCACAAATGTAACTATTAGAAGATAAAACAAAGCTTTCCAACTTGGGAACTTCTGAGGCTTTTTCGTTACTGTTTATACTTGCGAAGCATTTCTAAAATGCAAGGCAGAAAGGCTAAATACAAACCTGAGAAATATTCCCTATTTAATTCAAGTAGTTTAGAAGGACCAATGCACAGCCTAATGTTACAGAAGTTACTAATCTCAAATAAAATGTACTGACCTGTGTTAATGCACAATACAAACCTCTGTTGACAATACAGAAAGATGCTTCTTTTGGCATCGTACACTTATTGTGATGCACAAGGAAAGAAATTTGGGTTTGCTTATTCACATTAGCTGTATCTTGCATAACAGTATAGCTAACTGGGGTGAATGGAGGACACAGAATTTAAATTTTTAGCATAGGTAACATCAAATTAAAAACTAGTCTGTGAAGGTTTGTTCCTCTGCAAATACTGTTGTCATATAATAATGTCAGAGAAAGCAAAAGACTTGACTTGTTTGGCCTAACTTTGGTTTATGGATGGTGCTGGGTTTGGTTTGCTACATGGCAGGCAATGAGCTCTGAACTTTCATAGCTCATAGTGTCGCACGTATCCATACTTCAGAGAACATACAGTGCTCCTGTTCATACACGGACTGTGCATTGGTGAATGTCTACTCTTGGATTTGAGAGGTTCTAACAAGAAATTGTCAGAATGCCAAAATTTTTTCTTTAAGAACTCAGAGGCATTCTTGTGCATGTACGTGTGATAGATAGAGGGGGAACCTCTAAGATAGAAACTATAGAGGGGTGAAAAAAAAACCAACCCCAAAGCCTCAAGAATGTATAAAATCTTCAACTCAAATTAGAGAATGCAGAATACATCTGTATCACACTTTCATCACAGACAAAACCTGTAAGATATTTTTCTCTTGCATATAGTTATTCAGTACTACCAAACATAAAGTGCGAAAATCATACTCAGTTGTTCATTTATTACAAAGAATTGGAAGAACTATATGCAAACATGGACAAGTGAAAAATGCTATCAAGATTATTAGTACCACACTCCTGCTCATTTAGAATCTGGACACTTTTAGGAGATACTGCTTGCTTATCTCCACCTTCAGATTTATACATAATTTAATTTTCATCTAAATAGTCCCTTTAATGACAACACATTATGTTATTCTAATTACATCTAGTTAAAGTAACTAATGAAGTGCAAAAAATCCCAAATGTAGAATGAGGTTTCCCCAAACATCAGTTGGATCTGTGTAAAGACTTTAAGGTCTATGATACAGAAATAGGACAGAAGGAAGAAGCTGCTAGTACACAAAGATGAAAGAAAATGGAGGTAATGCTTTGGAAGATGCTTGCGAAGGTCTATAGAAAAATATCGAAACCTGGGGGGTGAGGAGGAAGCATATGTGCCAGGTAGCATGCAGCAGAGCAAGCATAAGAATGGAGGACTCAGTACTGCCTACTGCACGTAGACTTGCAGTTCTTATTGCCTGTGCTACAGTTGTGTTTCTCACTACTTCAGTTTGTTCTTTAAATCAAACTCCAACCTGTCCTTATACTACTGTGAGTGCTATAGTTCAGGTGATAAATTCATAGCCTTGGAAATTATCACCTATAAAATATGACAGGAACTGAGTTATCAGCTCATTATGAATGTAGCATGAAGGAAAGACATCTTACAACAAATAGCATGAACTCTAGCACTTCATACAACGTTGTGTGTTACCATCAAAAGAGGATCCCAAGATTTTTGATGCATCACAGGTGATGAAAATGTGTTAAAGTTGTTAATGACACATTTCTGTATATATTTTTAAATGTCGTTGTATGTGTTCTTGTTGCTCAGCACTTGAGATCTAAATGTGTTATTCTGTATATTTGTGTTCTGCTAAATTTTGCACTTTTTTTTTCTGACAAGGTTTGCCTTGGGACTGGGGACTTTTGAAACACTTCTTGTCCTCCTGAGCTCTGCCAATACCTGTGTCTGCAGCCTCCTTGATTGCTTGTGCCTTCTAGGCCTGCTTGCTTGTGCTGGGAAGAGAACAAAAGTTGCAGTAGATCATACAGGTCTTCTTAATGTCACTTCCTCCTTCACAATTCTTAATGAGCTTACAAAATGCCTTAGGAGGTCAGACCAAAAGCCCATCTAGCTCAGCATTCTGGGTGACTGCAGGTAAGAGAGAATGTGATCCATTTCCTTCATATAGTCCTTCCAGCATCCAGAATTACAGTATTAAGGATGATAAACAGTGCATGTTTGCCTCTCCTTCAGAGTTTCTTGTGGAACTGTGACCATTTTCTGACCATATTCTGAACCTACTGATATTATCTAGCTCCACACTTAAAAGGAAGTACATTCTTACTACTTTTTCTACTTTTTTTAAATCAACTGCACATTGGTTCTATTATTGTAGGATTTGGTGACTATTTTGTATTGGTGAATATTTTGCATTCAGCTTATCTAACGTATTTATAATCTTGTAAGCCACAATCACACTCACTCCTCAGTTTTTTTCTTTTCCAGGTGAAGAGTTCCAGTCGTCTTAGTATCCCTTCACAAGGAGGGACTCATCTCCCCGATCAATTCCTAGTGCCTTTTCTGTACCCTGACCTGCCCTGTGTCTTTGAGATGTGTAGATCAGAACTAACACAGCACACACTCAACAGGAGCGCACGGAGATTTTTGTGTAGTTGTAAAGTGTTGTCCTCTGTATTGTTACCCATATCCCTACTGATGATACCAAACATCTTTTCTTTGGCTGCCAGTGCCCACTGACAATTCTGTTAAAATATGTTAAATCGTGACTCTCCTTTCTCTTTCCCAAGTTTTAGCTTAATAAGGCATGACTTATTTTTCTCTAGATGCACTGATGCTCACCTGCCAACTTTTTACTCATTCATCAAGTTTTGTGAAGTTCTTGTGGACTCTTTTACGCATCAGCACAGCACCATATGAGCTTATCTACAATGGAGGTTAGACTGCGCACACCCTTCTAACAGGTCACTGATGAAGATGTGTTCAAGTGATCCTAGCACTAGTCTTTGGGAAGGTCCCATTGCTGACTTTTTTTGTCGTGAAAAGTGACCATTAAGCCCTGTCTTTTGCTTGGTATCTTTTAATTGGTTTTCAGGTCATGAAAAGGAAACTTCTCCCAATTCCAGACCAGATTCTTCAATCAAGCCTTGCCAAAGTTGTTTGTTTGTTTTTTTAATCCATGTGCTCTCTGACACTATTTTAGCCTCCTACAAACTTTGTGAGCTTAAATTCTCCTTTATATAAGTCCTACACCATTCTGAGGTGACTGTTTACCCTTGCTCTCAGTAAACTTACTCTTTATTGCAGACTTGGCCATCCTATCAGGACTGGAAAGCGTTCATTGGTCTGTAGCTCAGTCTTCCCTCTAGAGTCTCCTTTTTACAGATGACAGCTGCGTTGGCAATCTGTCAGTCCTCTGACACAGAGGCAATCTGTAATGGTAGGTGAAGGCACCTTGCTCAGCAGTTCTGCAACCTCACATCTGATTTCCTTCAGAGCTCTTTGATAAATGCCATTTGGTCCTCAGATCTTACCAGTATCTAGCTTATCTGTTTATGGCAATTACACAGAAGGTGCTAGATCATGCTGATCTAGATCTTTTGGCCTAGCTGCTACAGAGAATTTGGCTCCTCTGTTACAGCCTTTATCAGTGGGTGTCCCTTCTTAAACCTTTGTCATCAGCTCTCACTAGTTCCCTACTTGCTCCCATGCTTTTGATGTACTTAAAGAATTCCGTGCTACCACACATCTACCCTGAGTATCATCTTCAGATTATTTTTTAGACCTGTTATGTTTACAGTTGACCCAGGACGTGCTGTGAGTTTTCCTGTTTCCCTTGCCAGCATTCAAAACGCAGAACTCTAAGTAACTTTCCTATTGCGTCATGTAAGTATTTTTTTTATTTCTTTTTGAGTTGTGGCACATGTTTTACCTGGGCTTCTAATGCGGTATTTAACAACCCCCAGGCTAGCTGTAGGTGTCTTGCTATTTGGACTGTTCTTTTTTGTTGTTTGTTGTGGAATTTTTGTTTATTAACTGCCTTTATTTCTACATTGATCCAACTTATTACTTCAGATTTGACTGTCCTCTCTTGCAACAGTGTTAACCCTACAGTATTGTGGTTGCTGTTATAAAGTAGCTCTTCCATGAATACCTCTTATGCACTACTCAAGCTGCTTGATTTGGCTGTTATTTGAGATCTAATAGTTGTTCCAGGAGGCAGTAATGTATCACTGGAATACTTACAAAATTACAAAATATTGTTGCCCCCATCCTCCCATTTTTCTACCATAGCATCAGCTTAAAAGGATCTGAGTTCTGACTGATCTAAGACTTCCTACCTCAAGATTCCACAAATCCATTTTGAATTGTGGAATTTCATCGTTTGGCATGAAAGAGATGAACTGGCAATGTATGTACTCAGAATACTGCTGAGCCAGGAAAAGAAGAAATCGAGGATGAAAATATGTAGAATACTATTTTATTTTAATGGCTTAACATGTCTGAGGTGATCAGAGACTATATATACATATATCATTTCAAAGCAAAGTGGTGGCAAGGTGCAGGTAGTCATTGAATTATAGCTTCCACCATGGTATTTTTCTTAAGAGTAGCTGAAGAACCAATGACACTTTGTTCAGTTCTAAAATACCCCTCAAAATCTTATAACAAATTTCAGGTGAAAAATCTTGGCAATACTTCTTGGATTCATGTACTAAAGTTAATGAGGAAACCTTAAACAGAAATCTATTATAATGAAATTTATTTAAATTTTTGAGCACACTATATTCGTAACTTTTCAGCACTTCCCAATGATGTATTTACTTTATGTTTCTATAAATTACACATTCATTGCATAAAACTGCATTCATTTCTCTATCAGTATACTATATAAATTATCACAAAAACAGATGAATCAATGAAAGATTCTTGAATACATGTAACATTGATGGGCAGATAATACCAGTAATAGCTTATCTTCATGGTAAGCAGCTCTAAATGAATCCCCTCTTGAATTCATTTAATTAAGAAGCTGAAAAGAAAGAAAACATGATTAAATGCTGAAAAAGGCATATAAAACATAGCATCACAATTTTTTGAAAAGAATAAACAAAGACTTCAAAATATTCATTTCAAAAGTCATTTGACATTTGTGTAATAATCTCTTAAGTTTTTATATCCTGTTTAGTAATTACTAAGTAAGCATGAAAGTTATCAAATAAAACTGAAATGACTGAAATTTAAATTTGCCTATTTAAAAAAATTAAAAAGCAAAATGCACTTCAAACATCTGTTCTCTTTAATCAAGTTCTGCATCTGCTCTTACTACTTAAAGTGAGAACTACCTCTCTCAGGATGTTTCAGATTTATTTAAAACATTTTTCTTTTACTGTTGAAGTGGTCCCAGAGAGGGGAGGGTATAGAGGACTTGGCAAGGCTCTGTAGGGTTGCACTCTTAAATTCTTAATATTTTAATAAATGAAGATGTTTCAGATGACACTGCTGTTTCTTTACTCCTGGAATTGAACTTTGTATTTTTTAAAAAGTAGATATATATTGCATGTTACACCTTTCTAAGTACTTTACCAAAGAAAATTATCTCATAAATCGGGAAATGAGAACACAGAAAGGCTTGTGCTTAACTGTAGACTTGGGTAACTGTAAAAATGCAGAAGCAATGAAGTACTGAATGGAAGGGTTTCTTCATTGCCTCTAGCTTTGCATGGAAGATCTTTCATCTCCTTATAGATATGTAGTGTGCTCTAGTGTACACATGTTGTAGTAATTCCATTGGTTTTCCATTCATGACATAATTAATTAATTGTTACAAAACATTTATACAAGTGCCATAAGCTTAAAAGACTGTACCAGTATAAAGATGTTTCCTGCTGCAAAAAGCTGACAAGCTCGTTAGGCAAGATATACAAACCAAGGCAAAACAGATGGCAACTGGCTTGGTGCTGGAGGGTGAAGCGATTATTGAAAGGGAAAAGCCAGCAAGAACTGTATGAAGAGGTGAATTGTAGGGTGCTGAGTGGAGAATGCTGAGCACATGAGACTAAAAAGATAACCCAGGTCTAGGATACCTACATAAGGTGATGTATAGGAAAGAAGAGAAGAGAGAGGAGGAATAGTAGTAGTGAAAAGTTTGGGAGGAAGAGTGGGAAGGATTGAAGGTTACAATAACCAGGCAGGTAGTGTTGGTAGGCTCAGAAGGGATAAAAGACTGAATGATCTAACAGTAGGAAATAAAATGCAGCAGTGTCATTTTGGTTAAATATGCCACTGCTATAGCTATTGTTCCTTATTTTCTGTCTACAAGCAAACTGCATCTTTAGCAGCTAAGAAACATGATATAGAATACAGATAAGGTAAACACTGGAAGTTATATAGAAGGTATAAAACAAGTTTAAGAGGCTAGATACACAAAGAAGGAACAAGCCTAAGGCAGAAAACCACAAAAAGCTAAAACATCATAAAAAATCATAAACTAGAGAGCAGTGAAAAAGAAGGGGTTTCTGAAAAATCTACAGTAACAAATTGGACATCTGTTTGGATAGATCAGCGAAAAAAGAAACCATGTTCCCTTATGCAAAGCAGGGGAAAGCACAACAGGAAAGGTTGGCCAAACTGTGCCTTTCCAGACATTAACTAGCTGGAAAAGGGTAGACTAGGTAGGAGTAAATGGTAAACTCTAAGACTTACAGGAAAGTCATAAAAGTAAAAAGAGGCATGCTTAATACTGGCTATCAAAGAAGGAAGGTCCTACTCATTAGAAGAACATGCAAACTGCTTGAGACTGGAAGAAGCATGCCCTTCTTAAGAGATCTGCTATGGGGACAGACACCTGGAACTCAGAGCTCCTATTCTTTAGATGACTAGAAACTGGCACTGCATGTGGACACTTCAAAGACGGAGGAATGTGGAGGTCCGTGGCTATTCATGAAGTCAGCATGCTGTTGGATGAACGCAGGAGATCAAGCTGTTCTGCATTGCATTTCAATGGACAGCTTCTTTCTGAGTAACACAATGTCTAGCCACATTAAGAGAAGTAGTACAGAAAATGCTAAATGCAAGATGCTTTGACAACTGTGTATTATTGTTTTCCTGTCTTTTAAAACAATCCTGATTTCTGCCATTTTGAAGAAAGTAACCTATTTTGCTGAGCACTATAGACCCAAATGAGAATCTTGGTGTTTATCAGAAGTAGATTTACCAGTTCATAAACTTTAGGTGAATCAATTTAATTATGCATGAAGTCAACATCGAACATCTGAACAATTGTCAGTAGTGCTCACATTTATTAATAAATTTAATTTTATATGTCTGCAAATACTATTTGTTCTACTTACTAATATTTTACCACCAAATTGTCAAGAAACAACTATTCCATTTAATTCACTTGCTCCATATTAAGCAGGATTTCTTTACTGAAACTAATTTAATTACAATGACAGTAGACATTTCTTATATGGTGTATATAGCAAATGCAAGGAATTTTCAAGCTCTGAGGCATCCTGCAATTTGTCTGCTCTTGTTGCATTGACTGTTTTTCTCTAAGCAATGAATGAATACTTCATGTCTGACTTAACATTTATGTTTTTTTGATGAAAATAAGGCATCTTTTATTTATCATGCTTTCTTGCAGCTTAGTTCATTTGCTGTGCTAGTCAGTACAGAATACGTACTTTTCCATTCTGCCAATACATAGTTCTGAAGGCTGACTATTTTTATGGTTTAACTAAAAACTCTTCACATTACTCTTTTCAATAATACCCAAATACAGTGACTATAAAGAATAATCTGATAGTGAAACACTCAACTCTAGGTATAAAAAATTCTTTAAAAAGCTGCTTAATAAAAGCTAGTTAATGAAAACTTATATGAAAACTTTGAATTTTCAGGTGTTTGTATCATTTAAATTCAGATTAAAACAACAGCAAATGATAAAATGTAGACTTGAAAGGACAATTGGAAGTGTCAACAATAATGAAACTGCTAAATCATGCAGAAAACAAAGCAGAAAAGACAACACAGGGCAGTTAATAAGTTTCAGCCAAAGCTAAAAAAATAACCAAAAAAACAAACCCAAAAAACCCCCAACCTTTTTTTTTTTTTAACATCTATAAACAGTGCATAAGACTTTTGTCTGTTCGTTCTCTTGAAGAAACCAGTGTTATGAATATTTACATTCCTTATATTCCCAGTAATGTACTACTGTGCTGGTGTACTGATGTCTTGCTTTGTTCCTATCATCCTTCATCATTCTTTTCATATTCTGCGTGCTTTTTGGACTGCAACTGCCTAAAGTGAGGTTTCCAGAGAACCCTCCAAGCTCTTTCCTGACTAGCAAAGCTAACTCATTTGGGTTATAGTTAAGAGTAGTCTCTCTCTCTCATTCCTATGTGTATTAGCTGAAAGATAAAACTCTGTGTTGATATAATGAAATTTTATTGCTTAGTCACTGAGTATCTGATACTTAATATATCACTTATTCACTTTAAATATAGTGGTGAGAAGGCTTCCAAAAAAGATTCTCTCTGATATATCAACACTCTTATCTCATCCAGAAAGCATTATAAAAGGGACAATGTTCAACAGTGTAAAATAAAATTATTGCATTACCTTTCAGCAGTTAATGACAGCAATTAAAATAAAAGTTTTAGCAAAATGAAAAATTTCATCTAGTTCTCATAAAAAAGGTGGATTAGTACAGGCATGAAAATGCCCTGCTGTGGTGAAAATGGCTCTAGCAGAGAGATTTGTTACATGCTAGCTCATCCATCACAATTGTGTTCACTGAGTAGGTAACCTTCATCATGACCTCCATTTTGCAGCACCTCTCCCATTCCAACACTTTATTGTACAAGGGTATTTTACCAGCATATTAATGAAACCATTTTTTCCCCAACCTTAGCCTTCAAGAAGAAAATTCTGTGGAAGGAAGAATCAAAAATTAAACTAGAAAATGTCTGAAGTGGATGAAAAAAAATGTAAACAAAACGTTACTCTCCCTTCCTACATACCTGCCCTCTAGAAAGCACACTTACAGACCTGAGCTCTTATCTAGCACTCCTCTGTTTGTCACAGAAATTAACAGTGACAATGGCATCACCAGAGTCAAAGAAATAACAGCATTCCCAATACTTTTATTTATGCACTTTAGGAAAGGAAATAACAGTCCTTCTCCAGTTTTTGACGCCTGCTTTATGTTTATCCACCTCTGGTTTGATTTATCTTCACGACATGGAGGTCACTGGAGAGAAAGAGGATGCACAGCAGGTTGTGTTGCTGTTTCAGTTTTTAGAGATGCATGCTGCTTCATAGGGGACTTATTTGGTTGTTCAGTGCCAGAGAACAGAAACAATTTAGGATATTTGACTTTTTTTTTTTTTTAAGTAGGACAGTGAAATTGATGCTTGAGATTGTGCTTATAGCATTAAAACAATTTCAGGGTTTTTTTTAACTGTTGCTTTGGACATGCCAACACAAACATTCTTTCTTTTTTCTGACAGATCATTAGTATGCATTGTTGTTAGTATTGTTAAAGGCAAAGCTTTACCAGCCTGAGGACGATTTATCACATAAAGACCGATAGTTTCAAGGTGAAATCTACAACCAGTGAATGTAAAAAGAGACATATTTCACATCTTAAGATTATGCTGGGATCAATTGCTGGGATATGGAACTCCTTGGAAGATCCTAGGGATCTTCAGACAAAAAGATTAATGCATATCAGCATATATGACTGAAGTTAAAATGCAGGATATTAAATTAGAGGGGGAACGAGAAAATAACAGAGTTGATATACTTGGTCCTCCTTAGTGTTTTGCACATTCATTTCATTAAAATTCATAAGAACTATGCACATAAACCAAAGAGGCTCCTCTAAAGAAACACTATGGCATTGTCATGAAGATGACATGGTTGAGATCACTGAAGTGTCAAAGAACCAATAGCATGTTTATTTAAAATAAGACAACAGAAAATTAGGTCAGAGCTACCCAAGAGACCAACAGAAACCAGAAAGATTTAACACTGGAAAGAACCAGGTAAGTAAATTACACATTTGGGAAACTAGCGAATGAAATTTGATAACAGCAAAGCAAAAGGATCAGTTCTAGTGATGGTTTCCAGTAATTTTGCATTGACTTAGGATTTAAGATTGAATGATTAATTTATTCCCATGAAAACATGAAGGATCTAGGACAGTCCAAGTAAGCCTGTAAGATCTTGCTTAATTCTGCAGGAGCAGTAACATTATATAAAAAAAAGGAGAAAATTGCATGACACTTAGCCAGCTATTAAATGTTTCTCACATACTTACGCATCCACAGGGCTCACTCTTTTATGAATCTACTTGATGGGTGTTACTGATTAGTAAGTTGAAATATTGAATCTACTTAGGTCCTTAAGACAGAATTAAGTTTTGGGATCTAATAATTTCTTCACAGTAACAACATGATGCAGCTATCTCGTTTTAACAGGACTGTGACAAATCATTCTTTTCAGCACTATCCTGGGTTTCTTTTATTTCTTTCTCTACCAGCTGTTAAATTGCATGGCAAGGAACACAACAACAACAACAGCTTTTTCCTTTTAGTAAACTCGTTATGAGAAGATGAAAGTGAGCTCAGACCATGGGTTGACATTCTTTGGCAGTGCTTCTCAAGTGATCTTACAAGCTACAGATCAAGCTCATAATTCCTTCTTCTTTTAAGTTTAAGACTTAAGCACTGAATGGGAAGAAAGAATACCTCACTCCTAGGAAAACTGGATTCTGTCTTTCACCCCAAATCAGTCAAGCTAGAAGGTAGTCTCCAGCAAGATACCAAGAGGCAGTACAGACTATCCCAGATGGCAAACTACTAAGTCCATACTGATGAGAACTTGCAGTATGATACTATTGGGCCCTTTACAGACCTCTTTCCTTAGCAGAAATGAGCTAAAAGCAGGAGCACACCTTCTGTGCATATTGCAGTGGAAAAGGTTTCCTTGTTTTGAGTATGATGTTATTAAATGCTAAAACTAATCTGAGGTTATCTAAACTAAATGTCAGTTAATCTGCACAGAGACCAAGCTCAGTAAACAAGAAAATAGTTCTAAAGTCTTGCAGTAAAAACTAACAGAAAAATTTTATGTATTAGCTCAAATATTAGCTCTAAGTTGGCTTCACAAGGCTGAATCCTTACTAGTGGAATATTACACAGAATATAAAGCTGGCTGATGCACTAATCACAAGACCTAGACTTAGAAATATGAATATCTGAGAAAAACTGTAGAAGTATTCTTCATGTGACTAATGAACAGCAGCTGTGAAAACAACAGAACGGTTATCATTAATAGATACAGTTCTTTTGTTCTCTATTTACTTCAAAATATTCTTTCTGAATCTGTTCTACTAATGTTTCCCTTACGTATGTATTAGTTCACATTTCATTATGCCAGATCTTTCAGCAAAATACTACTGTATCTACCTTGCAACATACATAATTCACTTACTCTTCGATACATGGTAATAGTAATGTAGACTAATATTCTGTGAAGAATTAGTCTCCTAGTTTACAGAAACAAATTTCACTGGAAATAAGGAGTATCTCACCTTTTTAAATGCACTGTGGCCAACTAGAGGGGAGAAAACAGCACTTGTGCATATTATCTTTATTGTGAAGCCTAGCCTTTATTATTACCTTTATTGTAAAGCCTAGCGTAGCATGTGAAGGCTATGTCAACTGTATACATATATACATATTTATGTGCATATGTATATATACAGATCTCTACAGGAAAAAAAGTTAAAAAGGAGCAAAGACTGAAGCAATGGGAAGAACAGCAGAGTTTCAAATAGGATCAAAAGTCAATGGAACACAAAATTGCTAATCCTGGAGAATAAAACAACAGGAAAAGGACTCTTCCTCATTGAAAATATTTAGTCATCCTACAAAACAAAGCTTTGGGAGAGAAAAATCAACAGGTCTCTGTTTAGTTCCACAAACTTCATGACTTTGGGAATGTCACTGTATTGCTTTTACCTCAGTAGCCTGGTCCATCATCACTATAGCATCAAAGATTTGCTTAATTGCACCTTTCCTTTTCCTCTAGCTAGGCTTTTTCATGTACATCTGAAAATGGTCCCAGGATCAAAAGAAAATGCTATGGGCCATCTGTCCCTGTCAAGCTACTAAAAATATGTAACAGATCAGAAGAAGATGTGAAGGTAGGTGACCTCCTCAAAGCATCCACCTACAAAAGGCAAGAACTGTATTTTCTTCACTATTTTTCTACTTTTTCTGCTTGTCAGACAAATTATAACTGTTTAACTGACAGCTGTACATATAATTAAGACAGACTATAACCCTTTCTTTCCTCTGTGGTGTGCCTGACAAAAAAGGAAGGTACTTCCAGTGATGAATCATAGCCTAGCATTGTACACTGCTTTGGTGGTTTTGTGCTTGTCTTACATACATCTTTGTTATAAAGATATACAAATAAATATCTAATAAAGGTTTATAAACTCAAGCACGTTTTCTTTTTATTTTTCATGTGGCACTGCGTACGCCACACGTCTGTGCTGAAATCCATTTAACTGGTCCGCATTAATACTCAAGTTAACAACGCTAGCTTTCCAGACCTTTTGTGGTTTGCTTGAATTAATCGCCATTCTTCCTGCTTCTTCCAGCTCCCATAGACTTTAGCAGTAAAAATTAAAGACTGTTTACCTGAAAGATAGTCTTAAACTCACACAAAGCTTTTAAAATGTGTAAGATGATAATTTAATTAGAGATTACCTGTATGGGTAGCCATGGTATTTGGAGCGAAATATCGACAACAGGAAGCTGAAGAAGAAGACCACCAGACCCAGGCCTACCAGACATATTACTGGAAAGAAAATGACTTTGTTTATAAGCACATAAAAGATTTAAAACTGGAATCTCTACAAAGAATATTATTTATGTCAATCATTTATGAAGAATTTTGACACAGTTAAATACAAAAATGTTACTGCCTTGACTACTGATGCCCACTATCTTCTGACAGGATTTCAAACACATATGGAAATAATATTTATGGTTATTAAGAAAAAATAACTTGTCAGTGTGAATGTATTTTCAAGAAAAAAGAACAGCAATTTGCAACTCAAATGTATGTGGATGTAAACACCTTACTGCTGATAACGGATTTAATAACCCTGTAAATTATACATATCACGCAATGTAATTTCAGGTGTTTGTTTGTTCTTTGTGGAAAACAAAGTACATTTAGAAAAATATCCCTTGACTAATGGAATTATGTTCTCTCTAGTCAACCATCTAAGGCTGAAGTAACAGCAAAGGTAGTTTAGTAACTACTTTATCTAGTTCCTAGTGGCTAAAACATTTCACCGTGGTTAAGTTCCAAGGCTGGTAGCCAAACTACTTTTTATTCTTAACTTGATAGCAATATAAATCTTTGGGTTTTGAAGATAAGTAGCAATGATGCAGACCTCTCGACAGCATCCAGATGTAAGCGCTTTGAGCCTTTTCAGGCAAAGAAGGAATTAGCAAAGTAAATGCTTAAATTAACAAGTAAAATTTGGAACACCAGTTGTCACCCTGTGAAATAACATACAACCTTTTTGACCATGATAGCTTGTTCAATTGCAGGTAAATAAATAAAGAAAAAAGGCAACATGTTACAAGGTGATACATATCATTGAGATGCAGCTCATCTACATTAGACAAAGTTTTGGTTCTAGTGAGCTACTCTGATTTTAAAAGCTTCTCTTCTTATACTATTCCTACTCTAGTCAAACCTTTGCTATTTAATTGCAATATTCATGCTTCAAAAGTGTGCTGGCTTTGAGCGAAGGATGAGCAACCATGAAGCTAGGAAAACTGACAATGTCACATTTTTTCATTAAAACTGCCCATGTGGAAACTGACACACGTCAATTGAAATACAAAATTTCTGCAGTTATTTTGAGAAAACTAGCCACATACAAATCTAATAAACACATTTCATTATAAAGAAATCACCACTCACACATATGATTTCAAAGTATGGATGAATAAATTGCGAAGCATGAACAGTGCAAGGCAGGCACATGGAAAGCAGTCACATAATGGCCACAAGCAGAAGAGAGTCTGGCTTTGTACTGCAGCCCACTGCTATTTTGCTGTGCCCATGTTCACAGACCCAGACCTCAGTTGTGATCTAAGATCATATTCCAATTAAACTCATGTCACTGTCTCTTTTGACATCAGTATTGAAG
Source organism: Aramus guarauna (assembly GCA_013400195.1). Lineage (NCBI taxonomy): Eukaryota > Metazoa > Chordata > Aves > Gruiformes > Aramidae > Aramus > Aramus guarauna. The sequence goes on from VXBL01003188.1 coordinate 159,663, forward strand.
GCATATACTGTAAAAGATATTCAGAATTAAGTTATACATCTACAGTTCATTGAAGGAGATCCTCAAATCACTACAGATTAGAGATCTCTAGCCAACATTCAACCAGCTATTATGAAGAATTATAGAATGCTTTTATAGAAAACAGTTGGCCAGTCCTATCTGCAATACTGCATATTACATAGAAGCAGCTAAAGAACTGATCTAGAAAGAAAGGGGAAGCAGCGTAGGAAGTCTGGTGTCTTTCAAAGGTCTTTAACGCCTTGTAAGAGAAAAAGAGTAAGTGGCAGGAGATACGAAAAAAATGTTATTACAGGTCCAAAGGCAGATGGCCATATTTGTTTCAACCTATGTCCTACTCAGTAAAAATTAGTTTGACATAAGAGTTAGGAAGTTTAAATCTGGATAAAATACTTTCATATTGTGTGTTTATGCAATTCATTGCCAAAAAATCTTGCAAATATTCTGAATGACAACAACATTCAGAAAAAACATAAAACTTGCACTTCAGACTAAGAATCTTAAGACATTACAGATTAGGATATGTTCTGTACTACATCTACTGCTGGGCTTTCACCTTCCTCTGGAGACATGATACTAGCAATGCATATCACGCAAAAGAATTTTCACACTCCTTTGGATGTTGTCATCTTAAATGCCTAAATTCATTTTGAAAACAATGTTTTGAAACTCTTGCTCTTTATGTCACTGACTTTCAATATAATTCAAGAGCCAAAAAGCATTTATGCAGTACTACGTAGTGGAGATCCCATGTCAAGCTTGGCTGAGTATGCTTAAAACATTTTTTACTGTTACAACTTCATGTGAATGCAGTTTTATCAACAGAATTTTTATATTCTCCTCCACCTCGCAAAAGGTAAAAACTGGTTTAAGGTAGAGACCTTCTGAAAACTTAATCAGATAGTCATTTGTAATTTCTCAGTGTCTTCCAATTGTCTCAGCATTTTCTTAGTTGTACTAAATAACTTACTTCTCCGTTTTCCAACATCCCCTTTGGACGTAGCAGCTTCATTCAGGAGTACCATTCCCATGGTGATAGCAGCATCTGTATTGCCATTGTCAAGGAAAACAGCAGATGTGTGGATACCTCAGAAAGCCACAAAGGTACAACTACGAACTAAAGCTTTCAGGTTCACAAAATGAAAGAAGGTATTTATATATAAAACTGCATTTCACAATCTGTACTGTACCAATACACTCACCTGTGGCAAAAATGTGTAGTAAGATCTTCCTTTGTGCATTCTAGATAAAAAAGGAAAGAAGGTTCAAAAAGCTTTAAAGGATGACTTGTCAAGTAGGGCGCACAAATTTCGGACAGTTATGGAAATAGCTATTCCCCAATATCTTACAATATTCTGTATATTGGTAGTAAAGGATTTTAAAAAATGAAAACTATAAGAACCAGAAATTCAGTGTTATTGCACACAATTCATCGCTTATTTCATGCAAATTGAAGCAGTTGGACTGCTTTATCTTCCTCTGCTTTTAGATAAGACATTAGCTCCCTCTTTAGTGTCATATTGCTTAATAGTTTAGCAGAGAAACATCTCAGAGGCAAAGTCCTTAGTCACTTTCAGTGTTTTATTGTCTCACTATAGCTGTTACAAATGTGAACAAGTACATAATGATAAAACAATTTAACTAATTTAGCAAGATCTTAAACCATTCACTTAATTGTTTATTTGAAACTATATAAACAAAAAAGGAACAGTTAATACTGTGCATAACATCTGCTCTGAAGAGGAGGCATGCCTGAATGCCATACTGAAGCAGGAGTACATCATGGGAGCTATATCTCACAATTTCAGGAAATACAAACTTCACCGGAGTTAACTGCTTCTTGAATAAGGTTGGATTTTTAAGCATTACTTGCCCCAGGGCTAGGCAGCAGGATGACTACAAACTTTAAGAATGAGAAGATGATTCTGTTTATGTACACAGAAAACGCACAGGAGATGCTTCAAACATGCTACATCCAGAAACAATATCTGCATCCTGTAACATTAAACTTGCACTAATCCTGTCAATATTCATATTAACATATTTCATGTTAGAAATGTTCAAAATTAGACCAAAACACTCAAAGACATCTGAAATTTCGGTTATACACTTTCAATTAAGCTGAGTCTGAGTAAAGGATTTAGAAATGTCAACACTAACATCGTAACACTTCATCAGAGATTAGCAGCCTGATTCAGATTTGAGACTTCAAAATTTCATATACATAAAATGAGAAAAGTCAAACAAAGAATAACAGGATTAATGAAAGCAAACAGAAATGGTGAAAGGAGGGAGATGCCCATCTCACCCAATAGGCAACGTCAAGGAAATGCAAGTTTTAGCACCACCTCGTTCATACGGGCATCTACCTACAGTCATAAATTAGACACTTATTAGAAACACACTAGTAGCCCAAATTACTTTCTCACACATGCATACAAGGTATAATGCATAAGGTCACTCTTACGAGTAAATGGTCATATTCACATTTTCTAGAAGATTATTACTGGACCTGACATAATATTAAAAAAAAAATCACAAAATACTGGGAAAAAAGCCAACCCTGGAATCCCTGAGACTATGCAAATTGGAAGGGAAGGCAAAAATTACTTTCTAAAAATTTTGTCTGTTAGGATTCAGATTCACGAGCATAAGAGACTGGAAATCTCCTGTGCTACTGCTGTGCTTCAAGTAGGAAAAAGAATTGGAAAGAATGTCAAGAGAATCATTCAGTTCTCTGCTTTCAAAATTTACAAAAGCATAAAAATAAAATAATTGAGGAGGCTACAAGAAGAACTGCTGACCAAAAAAAAAATCCACATATATTTCTAACCTATTAAGAAAAGCCCCTAATGTAGCATATTTACCAATCCCTCACTTAGATTTACAGTAGTGTTTTTGTTTTTACTTTGACTGAGTCATGGGAAAAAAACCCAGCCCCAAGGTCTGATGGTAACTCACCAGAGGCTCTCAGGGAAGTGCTGTTCTTTACAGAGGCTCTGGACTGCTTTGTAAATGGAATTTATTTGCTTGATTATCTCATGCAATATTGCACATAATATGGTCCTTTGCTACTTCCCTTACCTGGTTGCTTCTGAGAAGTAAACAAACCAACCAACCACACACTAAAAACCCATCTGACAGACAACCAGTCTGTAACTTAGTTCCTATTTTCTTACCAGACCATGAGTTTAAGTCTCACAAAAGTCACTGTTTGCTCTGCAACTGAGAATTTTAGATTTGTAACCAGCTGAACTGTGCTGATTTTTATTTTTTTTTTCCTCTCTTTTGGAGTCTCACATCATTACCCCTAAAGCTTCCCTCACATTGTCACTATTTTTGCTTCAGTTGCTGTTTTCTAACTTTAGTTATCACTGTTGTGCTTTCAGCCTCACTGGTTGCCTTTTACCTTCAATGACATCAGCTTCATAACTTCACGCTCTAACACTGAGCATGTCACCTGCCTCAGCTCTGTGATGCTGAAATAAAAATTCAGTCTTACTGAGTTGTGATTTCCATGCAATCATTAGCTTTTTATCACAGAATACATAGCTTAAGTTGTTATTTTTTGCTCCTGTTTCTAATATTGTATGTTATGTCTTTGCATTATTTTGATATTCTACAAAAGAAAGCAACAGTCCTAGCTCTGAAAATAATCTTTTACAGTATCATATTTCCCTAGCAGTGCAGAATTTAAAGTTTCGGCAAGTGGTTACTTGGACAGTTTTCGATCTGTAAAGAATGAGATGGCGTCAAAAGATGTACTTATTTTCTAATTCCTCTTTATCTCCCCTACTATGAATTACAAAAATATTCTGAAAAATGAGAGGAATGTGGCAGTCAGATAAACCATGGGTAGCAAATGCTTTAAATTCAGATGCTCATGTTTTCTGATAAATGTATCTCTCTGCAGCATTTTTTTTTTTCTGTGTAAATCCAGTTATATGTCTTCTCAAATTTGGAATGACTTCACTTTTACATATTAAACTTCTGCTGCTCCTTTTCCCAGCTGGTACAAGCTTTTCATAGAAATTGACAACATATATTGTTTAGTTAGTGCTTTTGAAAAGGTTCTGAATGTTTTGATACATGAAAAAGAACAGTTTTAAAACAGGATGAAAAACACAGTGATCATCAAAATTCATAAGATTATTTCAAAAATGATCAGCAGTAACAGAGTGTAATATTTAGCCCTGCAAAAACTCAAACCAAACCAAAAAATATTGGATCAAAAAACTCCCGAATGACAGCTACCCTACAAAATGAAAGTGATTACGAGTAAATTCTGGATATTTTTTATTAGCATACTTTAATAGAAAATGTGATCACCGTTAATTCCAGCCAGAAAGTCCAAAAGGAAGAAAACCTGATAGTTCATAAATTTATTGATGCAATATATATATATATAAAATTTATAATTTCACAAATTTAGTTCAAATTAGTAGTGACTGGTGAATAAAAGGAGGAGAGAAAATAGGCTGACTAACACTTTGGTACTTTTGTGAAAAAAGTTGGATGGTCTCATTCATATTCTGCTGGATTTCTGCCAAGAGTACAAAATCCAGCATTAGCATTAAACACATAAAAAAACAACTACCTTTTAGTTGCAGATCATGCAGTTCCTTAATAACACATGAGCAAGAAAATCTAGGGAACAAAATATTCATCCTCTTAAATCTGTGGTCAGTTTACTGCTAAGTAAAATAGGGACAGATTATCACCCAAATTTTAGAAACTACTGGTTCACTTTATCATACATGGAACAAAGAAAAGCATATGCATTTTTTGTGAAGGAGTAATATGATCAACAGGAATATCTATGGTGTTTTGTCTTCTCTTTTTTCTCTTTTTAGTTTTGTTTGTTTGTTTTGGTTTGTTTTTTTTGTCTTGGGGTAATGATTAGAACATGAGAAATTCTTTGCTGGTCCCTTATGAGGAATGGTTTGCTAACTGAGAGATATTTTCTTAACTTTTTCCTACTTTCTTAACTTTTTCTTTAACACTTAAACCTCTAAAATACCTGCTATAATTTCAAAAATGCTGACCACGTTACAGGTTCTTTATCTGAACCATTTCAGGTTGGATTTAACTTATACTTGAAAGATCAGAGCATACAAATCACAGAAGTATACACATCTCCAGAACAGGTAGATGTATAACAGTACTTTAGTTTCCTTAATGATAAGCATACCAGAGATTAAAATAATTGAATCAATTTTTCCTAATAGCTTTATTTGTTAACTTTTAAAGACTGATACACTGCCTAAAGCAAGCTCTATTTGAGCTATTTATAAATATTTGATACTATATAATTTTCTCTCACTATTCTAACACTTTCTTCCAAACACTTACCTTATCTTCAAGCACTTTATTTCAAACACTAGACTTGTTTTAGAATGTTGTCTCATGTTTGTTAGTACACACGTGATCCTTCAGCATGCACACACCCCATCTCTCTTGCTTTCTCTAAGCACCTATAAATCTTTTTAAGAATACCACACCTTCTTTTCTATATTCATAAACCATCATCAGTATGACTCTAGGCTGGCATTAAACTTTTCTTCATTGTTAGAGACCCGCACAGTATCTTAACAGACACAGTTTATTCTTAGCTGAATGCACTTGAGGATTATTCAATTTAGTAAAAGCTATGTGTGGATCCAAAAGATAAAATGTTTAACTCTGGACTGTGTTTCTGCATCTTTTAGCCACTCGAACAAATATGTTTCTTAACAATTAAAATAACCATTAAAATTATTAATTGATGCCTAAAGAAATCCTTAAAAATGCTGTTGCCTTCAGCCTGTGGTCAGTGAATACCTCTTGGTCTGTGGACTAGCAGTCAGGTACATGCAAAAGGCAAATACAAATGGGGTAATAGCTGCAGCACCCAACAGCTGAATTTGCTTTGCAGGGGTCTGCACTTCCATTGGAAAATTTTAGGGCCAGAAACTGAAAACAGTTGAAAATCACTGAACTACAGAGTTGGTCATTTCATACAGAGGACACCCGCCATATCTGAAGGCAATTCACCAAATCCAGTATCATCAATTAGCTGATGAAAGAGAATTAAGGTGTGCGTTGCACTGACAAATGCCCAGCCGTAAGGTCTCTGTGTATCTCACATCTAAGAGACTTTATTATCTTCCTTCAAAGGCCATATTATGAACTATTTTAAGTTCAAGCAGTAGAAGAATGAGGTAATGGAAGAAAATGTCTTGATTTTTTTAGCTATCATCTCTTCATGCTTCGCGACAATTAGGAGGAGTCAGGCAGCCTCCAGAAGCGCCTATAAGGTTAACAGAGTATTGGTGGATAATGCAAGTAAAGATCAGAAAACGTGCAGTATGTTTTGCTGCTTTGGACATTGATTTCCATAGTTCATTAAGAAGCATGCTTAAATATACTATAATTTTGTGCTTTTAGTTCTTTTTCCACTGTGGTGTTCTTCCCTTTTTTCTTATCCTTAAGATCAAGCGTACAAAAACCTTATCTCACCACTTCAGTTGTCGTCATCTCTCCCTTTTACATAATCTCTGGAGAACACAATTGGATGCCATTATGCATGACTGATAAGAGTCTTACTACCGAGAGCTAAATGAGTATTGTTCTATTGACTCTGACTCAAAATTTCAGGTTTTTACGCTCGGTGACTTTGCATGAGCCCTACTGACAGACAGAAAGACATCTCCCATTTAAATTCATTCTGCAGTTAAGTTTCCTTACACCAAAGCAGCACTTAATACACTTCATTTAAATGCACTCTGTAGGACAGGAAATGTCTTTCATAATAGGTGTAATTTTAATGCTACGGAAAAGATTTGTCTTTTTCTTTGTAACCAATCAGATCTCTTTTTCCTTTTCAATCAACACCTTATATCCACCTACACAGCTGTCACATTAAACTCTGCCTTGAGAATTCAAATTAACATACTGAAAAGCCATTTCCATTTGTACTTAGGTGTACGCATTTGATCAGCATCAAAGTTAGCTAAGTTTATTAGTAATAATGAGAAAGATTTTCAGGTTACTATTAACTGCTAACTCCTATAATAATGGTTTAGATTTATCTCCTGTACAACAAACAATTTGCCTAATAACTGAAACTCTTTTGATAATGAAAATATATACTGTAACTTTGAAACTTACTCTGTATAATAAAGATATACTGTTACTGCAAAAGCAAAGACATATGACACATTGCATTCAAATCAGTTTTATTTCTCAACAGAATGAAATAAAAACTTGATGAAAATGGACATTCATTAGAAATACTGGTTAGTGTCTACCAAAGGGAGAAATGAAGAACTGAAGAAATCTTTCAACTTCAATACAGCCTCTCCAACCTTACTATTCCATACCTTTCTCACTGTAGCTTCACACGCAGAGCCATATTTACAGCTCAGCACTGCATATTCCAATGGCTGTTCAGTTTGCAGCAGTCAACATACTCTATCTGTATTCAACTATATTTAATTACAGGAATAATGATTGTGCAGTTCACTTTACATTGTTCCTCTTAGAAAATGACAGCTCTCAATTCCACAGTTAGATCTACCTCTATGTGTTCTTAAAAACTCCATGCTCCCTAATGCTAGCAACAGTACTTCATTATCCTTGTCTTTAGTTCCTCTTCCTTGTTTCTCCAAGAATGCCAAACTACTCTGCTTTTTTTTTTTTTAAATAAATACCTGATCTTTTCCACTGACTTTTATTATCTATGACTCCATTTCTGTTAGAAAGGCCTGCAGGAATAAACACCAGAAGCCTGGAGTATCTTCTGCATGAGGAAAGAGCCCCAAATTGAGAGGGGGAGAAGGGGTGGTGGGGGAGAAAGAACTATTTTCCATGAATAAAGTCACGCAGTAAAGTTATTGTGCAAATTATAGACTAAAAAACATCCTAAAGGAGTAACTTCTGCATAGTACATGAAGTTAACACTGAAAATTCATTTCTTAAGAATATTGTGCCATTATTTATTCAAAAAAGGATTAAAAAGAAATAAGAATGTATTCATCAGTGGCTAGGAGCTATAACATTCTGTATGCTAGATCTGGCTCAAAAATCCCTGAATCACTGATTATGGTTGGCTGTTTTGTTTTGCACAATCCTTCTCTAACTATCTGCTTAACAGTCATTGCGGCACTTATACACGTGGATGTAAACTGTGATGATAACTTGAGAAGATGCTAAACTTTATTGTTAAATCATAATGTGTTTAGATATATGCTCTTTTTATGTGATAGAATCACATACCTAGCCAACAAATAGATTTGTGTCACCAGCATTACTCATGTGAACAGTTACTCATCTGTGTAAATTATGCAGTCCTATGATCCTCAGAGATATTCAAACTTTTCAGAAGCAAAACTCTTGCATTACAGGCTGCATAATGTCTAGTATGTTGATAGCTCCACATAAGTTACTGCTTCCATATCCATTTAGCAACAACAACAAAAATCTATTCCATGGTCTTATCTTAAATAATGTTTGTTTGTACGGCCTGCCATATTTATTCTACAGCAGTTATACGTCCATTTCTGTGATGACTTAATGATAGCTTTTCTACTTCACAGGAAAGTGCCAATATTGATATAATTCTACATAACTGCCCAAATTATTATATGTGTATATTATACCCAGTTGCTTGAAGCAGTGATCATCAGGCTGATGTGGGGATAAATACTGCTCTATATTACATGAAACTTCCTTCTGAATTGCAAACAGTAACAAGGTTCTGTTGCCCCTGGGAAGGAAATAATAGTTGGCCAATTTCAAAGAAAACTGAAAGCAGATATTTAAAAGACCAGCATATTTTTATAGAAGATTAAATGCAACCTCGAATTAAATTTATACCTGTTAGTCAGTATTACTTTTTCTCTGGAAATAAATAATAAAGCGTTCTCTCTGTGCCAAAAATAAGAATAGTAATAATAAAAAATACCAAAATACCAACCTATGGCTAGGAATGAGCTACGAAGTAGCCCAAATAAAAGCAAACCTTGCCTTCTGTTTTTCTCCTAGGCAATAAAAAAGCTAAATCATGATGGATCTCATTATTCTGTCCCACAGAATGCACTGTTCATTTTTGAATGAAAACATTACTGAAGAAACCACTAATTCTACAAGGCTGGCAAAAAATCCAAAGGGAAGCCAAAACCTTACGAAAGACAAGACTGTTATACACAACAGGACGAGTCATGAACTGCAGCCTGGGAGGTTCAGACTGAACGTTAGGAACAACTTCACTTCTGGCACTGCCCAGTGAGATTATGCAATCCCTGTCCTTGGGAGTTTTTAAACACTTGCACTAGACAAAGACATGGAAGACCAGATGCAGTGTTGGTGATAATCCTGCTTTAAGAGGAAGACTGGATGGAGTATGTGATCTTCAGAGGTCCCTTTCAACCAACATTTATATGATTTCCATGATTATTTCTTGAAGTTAACTCTCCAAGACAAGACAAAGGGGAGCAAAATAACAACAAAATTGAGTAACAGATCATCAGCATAACATAAACCCCTCAAAGTTTTTGAGTAGTAATAGACTGAAAGTCACTGAAGTGTATAATTTATCAAGCATCAACATATCCAAGCATGCTCTTTCACCGTTCTCTGCTAGGTGCTCACCCACAAGGACTGTTACCAGCTCAGGCACAGTTTTGGATGTCAGCTCTGTGTATTTGCTCCATATCCGAGGTAACAGCCTGTTCCTGAGTGCCATCTGTGTGACTGAGCAGGCAACAGTGTGTGTGAGGCAAAGCTTATGAACTCTGGATCATCTCTAGCATGGGCAACCAGGTACTTTGTACTGCACTCCTACCGATGGGAAAACTGCCTTGGGATGCCAAGCCAAGTCTGTGGATTTGGATATGTTAGAGTTTAGACAGATGAGATCTCTGTCTTGGCAGGGTGGAGCTAAACTGTTCTGAACTAAAATGCTCCTGGAACAAGTACAAAGGCAGTGCTGTGCTGTGCTGTGCTGGAATTGCTTCTGTACTCAGCCAGTCAGCTATCTCCACATGCTCTGGACCACACGACCATTTCACCTCAAACATTGCAGTCTAGAACTAGCTTGGGCAAGTAAGTCTGAAAGATCTATAAATTCTCATTTCAAGAGGTAAAAAGAATATCAGAATTACGGCAGCTACTTCTTACATGAAGGAATGTTTCTCAGTTTTTAAAATACTGCTCAAATTTAAAGTCACTATTCTGCAGAACGGAATTCAATAAAGTCTATTTCAAAATATGATGATTTTTTTCTTCAATTTCTAAAAGGAAACTTTACCCAAGATATAAGATACTAGGGACTCGGTAGCATGGCCTACATCACCCACCTCTAAGGAGCCTCAGAATGAGTCAGAACCCAGTTTGGGACTTTGAGAATGAAATAATGCCTCCTTGTGCTGAGCTGCTGGCTTAGTGTGAGTGTTTAATGTCTTCAGAAAGTGTTAAATCTAACCCATTTCAGCTAATCTGATCTGCTGCTAAATGCAGTATCTGTATTTCAGCTGTTAGAAAACACATCACAGAAATAAAATTAAGTACAAAAATAATTAAAATGCCTTGGGTTTTTTTTTTTTAGAATTGTTTTACTGATGCAACACTCTACATGCTGTATTACTACAGTAACTTTCATTGAGTTACCACTAAGAAGTAGTAACCATCTGTTAGGACTGAAACTACTTGTCTAAAATATTATAAAAATTTTGGGTATACACCTAGTATGTAATCAGTAACTTTGTATAGATTTTACTAAAATTAATTTTGCTTGATAATATGCTTGAACCAGAATATCTGACATCTTCCCAAGTCCTTCTTACCCATGTCCTAATTATGCAGCTACAGCTCTGGAAAAAGCAGCAGATATTTATAGGGATATCATCTAGCAGACTGGGTAGAATCACTATCTAAAAGCAAGTATAGAAATACAATGGAAATGCATATTTTCTCACCAGAGGTATTAAAAATTCACTTTATAGAGAAACACCACATTGTGTTTCAACATCTAGCAAGAAGTGACAGCCCTGTCCTTGTTCTTACTACTACAAAGTGAAAAGAAGCAACCAAATGAAGCACGTACATTACCAGCATAGTAATGTCTTGCTTTAAAATTCAATGCATCTTTTAGACTTTAAAGGATAAAGTGAATGTACTACTGTTAATCAATCTGGCATACTTTTTTCTCCCACATTTTCTATCACGATTTCCTGAATAAACAAATAATGAAGAAGCAATGAAGCAGCTAATAATTAGTACCAACATTGAAAGGATAAAGAAGTATTAATTCTTTCATGCATAACTGTTAAAATCTGTCAAGATTTCATGTCACTTGTGAAATTTGTGTGACCAAAAGCTCAGCTCAATAGTATTGAGCCATGAAATGAAACCTTAGAGAATTCTTTTTGCAAGTGGCATTGAACAACCTTACTGAAAGGATTCTTTCAGCCAACTTCCCAGTTTAAACACAGTTTAAAGACAACAAGTTTCTGCCAACAAAAAGATATCACTTTCATGCCTGAGTCAGACAAACAAAATATGTCATGAACAAAAGTTTTGTTTATTTTTAATCTCAGCTGGTTTTTGAGTTTACTTTTCCCATTCTCAAGCAGCCAGCAGGATTTGTTTTAGATAACAGATTTGTTTAAATTGTGGCAGCTTGGGAAAAGCAAAAAATTGTGGCTACACAGAAGAAAGCATAAAGATGATACTATGCAAGATGCATACTATCTACTATAAAACTTTTCATCTGAAATGAAATAGCTGTCTCTGCGTACTTTTTAAAAAAATGTAGCAATTAAATTAACAATCACTGAGTTTTGACTTGGCAGTTTTCAGGTAAAGCTATTTATTTATCTTTAGCTCTCTCTTTCCAAGAAAAGGAACCCAAATTTAGAAATAATGAACAAATAAATGTGCTTCCAAAACTTGAACAAATACAATGTGATTTTGACACAACATTAATTAGGGTATGATATAAAACCCGGAGAACTGACAGAATCACAGAATAGTTGAGATTGGAAGGGACCTCTCGAGATCATCTAATCCAACCCTTCTGCTCAAGCAACCTGCTAGAACAAGTGGCCTAGAACTGTGTCCAGTTGAGTTTTGAATATTTTCACCGATAGAGACTCTATAGTGCCTCCTCAAAGTAAGAAACTACTAAGAAAGTCTTTCTCCTTCATTTCCTCCCATCATGTATCCATACACATTGAAAACACAGAACTGGACACAGTATTCCAGTTCAATAGGGAATATTGCATTTACTCTGCAAAATATGATCATGACTTTGAAATTAAATTTGCAATAGCTATCCATTGAGCAAATCAGGTTTCACAGGTAGCAAAATTGTTCCTGAGTAAATAAATGTAACGAAGCAAGAAGATGTAACGATGGCGTTCTCTTTGGATAGTAAAGGCCAAATACAAAGGCAGATGGGAAAGCAGAGGAAGGGCAGGGTCTAAGCCAACATAACCTCAGGGAGAGAACAAGGGAGTAGCTATGATAATCAAACTCTCAAATCCAGCTATTACTTCAAATTGGGAAATGCTGTTTTCTTTCTCTTGTTCTCCTTAGAGGAAGGTATCTGTGATGGAAAGGTACCTGGATGTATTTTAATAGTGGTTAATGTTGACCACAATTTTAATGACCAAAGCTGATCAGAAGCAGGGTTTAAAGAAACCAGACAGTATATGAGTTTTTCTTACAGATTATTAAGACATATTCACAAAAAAATTAATTTAACTTGCTCTGAGTCATTAAGAACGAAAGAGTAAAACTAGGTCTCAGAGTCTTTCTTCGAGGACTTGATGTCAGAGGAAATAGGACTCAGTTATTTGTTCCAAGTAGTAGTAAACTCTTTAGATCAGGCGGGGGAAAAAAACCTCAAGACCAAAGACTACTGAAGGACAAATCATCTTCATGTATGATTATTAAATTTTAGTATGCTTTCCTTGTCATTTAAAAGAAATAAAATAAAATCAAATTTTTTACTTTTATAAAAGAATGAAAAAGAGAAGAAAATTAGTTTCTGCTACTGAAAAGATAACATTGAAAGGAAAAATATGAAGATTAGTAACGAAGCATAAGAGTAACAAAGGAGATAAAAAGGTACATATTAGTGAAAAGCAATGTCCGTTTTACTTGGCAGTAAATAGCAACAACACTGAATATTTATTTAAACATATAGTAAGCCAAAATACAATACCTGCTCAAAAGTTCAAAAATATTCAGTCAGAGCAATTTCACTGAACAGCACACTGTGCCTCAACTTCCTTTTTTTCTGTTCATCACGTTTGAAGGATACTCAGCAGAAGAATAATATGTGATTCTGCAACAAACTGAGCCTGACTGCTTCCATGTATGTAACTCTGTAAAATAAAAATGAAAAATAATCCTCTTCACAACAAAGAAATCCATTAAAAATGGCACAACTGGATATGTGAGAATCAAAACAAAACCTGTTTTGCATATAAATACCGACAGCAACAGCTACAGTTGAACAGCACAGTCTATGTATGTATGTTTAGTAGAAAGGAATGTTAAAACCAGCATATTTAGGCAAAGCACATATATGCAGTGAATTTAATGTTTCATATATAAATGCATTATGCTGGACTCTTTATCATACTGCTGCTAGTGTAGAATAAAGAACATACAGTTATTTGCTCAGGAAATACTGTTTTTGAGAAGGGAGGTGATGAAATCAAGGACATGCCTCAGCATGGTTTTGACAAAAAATTAAAACTGAACCTTGCCTTTAAAAAAACAGTCCATTTTAGTCTTAGATTGAGTGAAGTTTCTTCATTCAAAGTCTATTCTATCTTTCTCCATGAAGGTACAATTGTGTCTACAAAAAAAGACTAATATATAAAATGTCTTGTTGATACGGAATTGTAGTAAATGCCATCACAAATGTTAATACTAAATGCACACATAACATAGTCTACTTTTTTTCCCCAAAAAAAATAATTATTGTTAATGGATTCATTTTGTACTTGTATTATTAAGAACATACAGCATATTATTCAGAAGTTGTTAGAGTTTATTGTTAATCAGCTATAATAGCAAAAAAGGAAGTAAAAATTTGAAAGACTGCAAACATGCACAAAATGAGAGAGATTTTCTCTCTTCCTCTACTATATCAATTACATACATTGGGTATAGCTTGTCATACAATTCTATGTGAAATTAAATATATCGGTCTTCTCAAAGTATTATTTACATGTATTCTTAGGCATAGATGCCATTTTCACCCCAATTAAATAGAAAGAAAAATGCTCACTCCTATTAAGATAAAGGAAACTTTTTGCCCTTCCTATGGATTCAGGGTTTTGTTCGTTTGTTTATTTTTTAACTTATGCATTTTGCTTTAATTCATTTTACTCTGAATAATTCTGCCTGAATAGTATCCTTGTCAAGATTCAGAACAATTCAGGTTTGAAATCCTCTGATGGTTCAGCATGTAAAAGAATGCCTTCATCCACATTGGTTAAATTCTGGTTGATGCACTGTCAAAACATGGAGTTCCTAAGATATGATAAAAGTTTTTACTCAGTGGATGGTTATCTACTATTTTCAAAATTCAATTATATTATGCTCATTCAAATAACCAATTCAAAGCTAAACCAGGCAAAAACTTCATGTATCTCAAGATTCCATCTCTTAAAGAAGACATCTTTTTTCTTTAATAAGATAAAAATCACTGATCTCATAAGAATATGCACTCTCAGTGCAGCAGGATGTGACGAGTCAATCTATATTTCTTGATTTTTTGTGGGGCTTGTTATTAATCTTACTAAGGTTATATATATATTCACACACGCATATATATAAAACAAAGGAAGGAAATAGGAATATTTCACATTAACAAAGATTATCGATGAAGTTAAAATACGTAATAGATTGTGTACTCTGACTCAGTTGTGACCACAGTCCTGCAGAGAGTGACCCTCTGTCATTATTTTTCATGCAGCTAAAGCAATATATATACACGTAGGCACACAAATACACTTGTCAGATCTGAATTCAAGTGTGCCTAACAAATGGTAAACATCTATTTCTTCTTACAATCATAGCACCAAGATACAGTCAAAAGCTTACAATGATTTCAATATATACTGTATTTGTTAATACAATGGGACTGAAATAAAAAAACTGAGCCTTTCATCAGAAAAGTACAACAGGGTCTAGTAGCACTCTTTAGTTATTAAATACCTATATGCATTTTACATAATCATTACTACTCTTTCTCTACACATGTGCTAAGCTGTATAAAAATGCACACTGGGAACTAAAGATATATACTCTGTGTTGAAGAGACATTATTATCACTGATTAATAAAACTGGTTGTCATATGACTCCTAAAGCTATAAATGCCTTCTGTATTTGTAAAATATTTAGATGAGAAATGCCATTTTTATTGATATGCTTTATACTTTAGCAAAGTAAACTATTTTTCTCTTTCTCTTTATGGTAGCAATTAATTCACCACAGCACCATTGAAAGAACAGAATCTAAAGTATGTACATAAACACACACAGATGCAGAGACTATATAGAGAAATCATTCCTTTCCTAAATAAATTATTTAGCTTTAATCCTAATAGGGAGGAAAAGTCTCACGTCCAAAAAAATAAAGAAGATTTTACGCTACTGTTTCTGATGACATAAATCTGTCCCACACTGAGAAGGAATCACATTTTAGGTGCTAGTCTTCATCACCCAGCATAGTAACTTTATTTAAGAAGATCAGTCAAGTTTGTGTGACTTCTAGTTTCAGTCGGGAATATCAAATAACTACAAAGAATTTTGTTAATGAAACAGGTCAGTTTCATAACTATCTAGCTAACAAACCCATACACTAATGATATTTCAAAAATACTAGCATATATGCTCTCAACTCTGAAAATTTCCAGCATGATTTTTCACTTGTTATTCACACTTTAAAAACTGACTGAAAAATTCTCTCTCAATCTGAGGATGATCAGAGTTCACAACAGGTAAACCCAATTTGCAATGCTGTACAAGTAGACTACTTACAATGCAAGGTTGAAACACCACAAAGACTAAAAGCTACAAAGACTAATTTGATTGTTAATGTTTTTACATCATATTCTGATTAAAAAAAACCTTAAATCCTGTCTACCTGAGAAGGCAAGTTCTTACAGCAGTGATACAGTGATTTGATCTAATGTACTAGCATGGTTGGTATCACAATGCCATAACAAGAATACGCGTATTGGAAAGACATTCTCAATCAGAAATCTTTGCCTGCCTGTTTAATTCCCACAGTAATTAGTTTTATTGCATGATATAAAATATGTATATTTGTCTCAGGATTTTTCATTTGAGGTTTTTCCAGGAGCTGTTTGAGAAGCTTTCAAGGTACGAAACGCATCACCAAACCAGTCTCTCAAAAGATTAAGACCTTAAGAAGACAAAATAATGAAAACAAAGATATTCTCATTAGCACTATTAATTAGGTGACAGATAGAGTCGTAGCTACCACCTGATATTCAGTATAAAGAAAATAACATGGACTAGATACAGTTTATTTGCAAATGTTGAAACTTGAACCAGCCAAAACCAAACAAACCAAAACCTGGAACAAACAAAACCTGCCTAGAAGACCTAAATCAGAGACTGTAATTTGAAAACTGATGAATATGACTTTCTGGCTAAATGTTTCATAGGGATTAATGTTGTAACTACATTTCTTTAAACGTGAGTCACTAAAGGCATGGCCTTGCTTGCAAGGAAGTGGATGTTCTTTGGTTTGTTCTATTACAAATGTCCTTAGATAGATTATTCTTTAAAGTTACTGAGTAATAAATCTAACAGTGTGTGATCAATAGGGTCCTCAAATTGCTTCCCCAAGACACTGTTCTCCAAATAGTCAAATCATCTCCGCTATAGCTGTGGGTCAGTCAGAGTGATGATAGTGAAGTACTAAAGAAAGTGAATGACTGTTCCAGTGGCGAAGGATAACCAAAATAATTTGCATTCAACAATACAATGTGAATCAATTGAATTTATGACCGCACCTCACCTCATTTCTCATGAGGAATGTATCTGAACCACTTCACGAAGGAATTACAGTGTATGTTTTTTCCACAATGAACTTTCAGACCTATGTTCTAAACAACAGACAAAGATCAGAGCAGAAGTTTCCAGAAGACCAGTACTAAATGTAAAAATGATGGCAAGCAGCTTTTCTTGAAGTGAGAATACCGAGAACCATGTGGCATTTGCCGTTGTGTCTTTCCCTACAGTATACGATGACACCGTGAGGCAACTCGAAGCATAGATTATATTTGCAAGGGTACATATTTACGCAAATGTACCCACACATGCCAGTTTTGTACACTGCAATGGCCATTGACTCATCACATTTTGAAATTCATGGCCATCTGTGGCTCATACTTCCCTAAAACAGAATACATGTAAAGATAATATTTTTTTAAGGAATTTTGACAAATTGGCTTTTCAACAGTTCACAACAAGTTTTCTCTGTATTTTTCTTTGTTCCATAGAAGCTCTTAATTGGGTAAAGTTCTTGAAATTATATCCATATAACCAAAATAAAGGATCTGGTCACATGTCAGGTTTCTTTATTTTCATATTTCTTTCCTTTTATGAGAAGATTGCTGAATGACCTACATGCAAGGTACATATTCTCATGAAATTTTATTTGAGGCTACAAACTATTAAGACACTGAGAAGAAAGATTTGTGGTTTTGCTATCTTATCTGCTTTCTGACACTGAATCCATTTACTATTTGGAAGCTCTGTGAAGTCTATCTGGCTGCAAACGCTCCAGGCAAATGCTTTAAATAAATTCATGAATAAACTCAGTATTTCTCTTTCATTTTAGAGGCATCAAAAGGGAAGACCATGTAAGATGCAAAGCTGAAGTTCATCAGAAGAGGTACAACCATGGTTTGAGCAGAAGAGCTGTACAGCCATACAATTACTGCAGCCACACAATGGATTCAACAGCAAATGCCACGGTGGTAGGACTAATAGGGGAACCAACGCACGAGTGACTGATACTTTGAACTGGGTCCTTTTCCAACTTTAACATTCCCCTATCTCAGGTCTGATTCCACAGAAGCAATTTGAATTGCTAACTGAAATAATCATGTCCCCAAATCAGGCTATGTTCTTTGGCAGTGACAAACAATTGTTCAATGCATGCACATTTCTACAAAGATGTGTTAAATATTTATCTACTATTCGTAAACTCATTAAATATTTAGTGTTATTGAACTGCAGATGGCACATATATATAATCCCTCACTAGGATAGTCATGGATAACAATAGTGTAATATATTTTTAAATTTCCCTAAATACAGCATATGCTTGTGATTTCCCTTCAAAAGTGATAGTTGCCATGGTGCAGTAAAATACTTAAGTGTAATCTGTGCTCTTTCCTTCCTTTCTATTAATGCAATGTAAATAAAACAGAAACAAAGTAAGTGGAAATAAAGCCTCCGTAAGTTATATGTTAACTCTCAGCCAATACAATTAACTTGTGGAGTAACCAAGATTAAAATTGAAACATGATTTCAGATGCTCCAGTACTCTTTCCTAAAATAAACATCATGATGTTTATTGTTTATGAGTGTGTGCATAACAGATGCTGGGGTGGAGAGAGCAGATTAAACTGAGCTGGGTTTAGTAAGAGCATACACCATACAAAGCTACTTCATGAAGTAGTATCATTCTGGATAACTAAGAAATAATTTGTCCTGAGTTTACAAGACATGACACACATCTAATAAAGTGTATTGGAAACCAATCAAAAGCAGGCAATTTTGATAATAATTATCCTTAATGATAAGCTGAATTTGGATTGCATGTTGAAGAAACCTCTCGATGGAGACTACCCCCTGGAGGAGACAGCAGGCCAAATTGAAGCTAATATAATATGTGCAAAGAGTTGAAGCACCACACTAGTTAACTGCTCCCAAAGAGAGTTACAAATTCCACACCAATAGGATGAACACTATTAATATGTCTTCCTTTACTACATTGACATCCAGGGTGAAATTCATCAGCGAGAGGAACATTACAGAAGACCATGGATTACTTATGATTAAGCTTTCAGAATGGCCTATTTCAATTAAAGTCCATCAATTTTGCCAAGAACATGCATTAGCTAGAAGAACTTGTTCTTTTCTCTTAATTTTTGGGGGGGAGGGGGAGAACTCCACAACTTTCTTTATCACATCAGAGTTTTATATATTTTCCAATTAATGTCCAGGAGAAACATGACTTTCAGCAGCATTTAAATGTTTAAAAAGCAAAATTTTTAAAACATTCTCTCACAATACATGCCAGGTTCCAAAAATTTTTAAGCATGAATGCATAAAAAGGTTAAACATGTTATGGAGAACAAACAGTTTATTCAGTAAAGCAAACACTTCAAGACTAAACATCAAGGTATATTAATTTAATGTTTTATTGTGTGTTTTCATGATCATAACCATATTTCTCCAGACAGGTTTAACTATGTAACATTTCAAAAGCAGCATCCTGCCTAGGAAGATTAAGAATAAAATCTTATGCAGCTCAAAAAACTTACCTTTCAGTCTGTTTTATTGCAGTTACCTGTTTTAAATACTACATTTTCTTAAAACAGTATAGTTTCACATAGCTCCACTTGAAGCATGCTCCAGATATGCTTATTTTATTACTACTTAGTAGTAACTGTTCAGTTCATATAGGCAGATCACAGTTTTAACTTG
Organism: Aramus guarauna; assembly: GCA_013400195.1. NCBI lineage: Eukaryota > Metazoa > Chordata > Aves > Gruiformes > Aramidae > Aramus > Aramus guarauna. Next base: position 179,433 of record VXBL01003188.1, read on the forward strand.
CTTAAGAACCCAATAGGGGACTTGATATGAAGTTATTAGCCTAGGCAGGTCTGTGAAAATCTGAAAATAGAAACCTAATATAATTCTCTGTTTTCTTTCCATCACAGAAGATACTATTATCTGCTGGGGATAGTACACATACAGTGACCTATTTTCCCTGTAGCAGCCAGCCCTCAAAAGCCCTTATGACTACTGATGTGAAAAACCATGAGACAATGCTGTTTTGGGCCTGGGTTGTTCACACGTGTGAGAATGGCTACCAACTTAGAACATCTGTTAGTGTATAGCCATGATTTGCCAAAATAAATTTGAACCCTTTTTTTAGACAGAGGGATGTAATGTGGGTATGAGTTTATTCTAAAGAACTTAAGCAACACTGAAACCGAGTAAATAAATATATGAAGTAACATCTCAAAAACTAAAGAAATACAAAACCTCATGAATCCAGTTCATTTACTAAACAGTTCAGAAACCTCTGTGTATTCTAATCACATATTAATGTCCAGCAGTTATGATTATGTCCAAGTGCTTAATAGGGCAATTTCTTTTATTGTAAATACCCAGTTATAAAAGGGCATATCTGCAAATGATGCTTAACTGCTTCAAAATTTAAGGTAGTATTAAACACAAAATAAATCTAATAAATTTGTGTTTCTGGCAAAATGAAGGACCATGGTGGTTTAACCTTGGCTGGATGCCAGGTTATGACTATCCTAAGAAACGTGCACCCAGCTATTTGAGCCAGTAGTTTTTTCAGGGAACTTAATTTTATTTAACTTTTTAGTTTAACACTAACCTACTTGAAATAAACACTTTCTTTTAGACAGTTACTAGCTCTATGAGCATCTCCAACTCAAATATAAGCCAACAGAATGCCACTCTGGTGAAAATTTCATTTATTATATTCCTAGCAACAATCCCTCTAGGCAATGTCTCTACATGAAATCCAGTCCAGCTCATTTACAGGTCAACAAGACCAGGACTAAGAAAACAGCTAAGGTGCATGCACCAGCACACACAAAATAGTGAGGAATAGACGGAATTATTAGAGGTGGTGACTATGCAGTTTTAGTGATTTTATTCAGCTTACACTCATATGCTTCACTGTAAAAAGTAGTAGGATAATCTAGAAAATCAACACTGAACCCCACAAATAAAACTACCTATTTACACCTGTCTCAGCATCCTTGGTGTAACAGTGCGGGTGTTCAGACTCCCACTTACTAAACATGACCTAGAACATATCAGCCACTTTTCACGTGAGAGTTTAATGCCTATGGATAAATTTTACCCTATTTGAGAAATAGCTAATGTTGAATTATTTTTTTTTTTAAATATATAATACAGCTACACACAACAATCTCAGACAGACTCCTTGATTCACTCATGTATTAATCCAATGAACATGAGTTACATTTTCCATGCCTGAGCTCACTGCTGTCTTCACCGTTGCCCCAAACCAAAACAGAGTCCGGAGACAGCAGCCAGTTTTCACCAGGCTGGCTGGCTGAAACAGGCTGTGCTGGCTGCCGTCCACAAAGTCCATCTGGCACCGAGCACAGAACATGATCTGGGTTCCCAGCCCTGGAGCAAAAGTGGAGAAACGCTGCTTATTTTTGCAGGCTAGCTGGCTGGAAAGGGTAGTTGATATAATTTAAAATAGTATACCAATCCTAGTTTACACTTCTGCTTTGGTTGTCCCTAGACAGCTTTTATAGCTATTCTGCATTATTTAGGGTTTCTAGAAGTGCTATCAAAAGAATTAGTAGAGTTGATCTCACAAATCCAGAAACTGTGAACACTCTGTTCAGCTACAGAGGCTTTGATATAACCAGATGAATAAGAATTTATTCCAAGGGACTCCGAATACATTTAATAATTACTAAATAAGACAACAGAAGATACAGCAGTCCTTCGATGAATAATTATTTTGTGAGTTTCGGGAAAAAAACCCAGAAACTTAACCTCTCATTAGGAATAAAACATTGCTACCCTTATAGCACTTAATTCCCAAGTTACCTAATAGGTAGGCGTGCAACAAATATCTTGGCCCTGAACGGGCATTATGACACACAGTAGCCACGTGAGAGACTAACAGAGATGAAGGTAAGATTTCCAGGATCTCTGAAACAGCATTCTAGTAGTTTTAGGAAGTTTACATGACACAGCTTAGCCTAGCTGCCTAAGGAAAGGAAAATTTTGCAACTGTGATGCTTTGCTTAACAATGTGACTACTTTTTAATCCACTTGAGAAAGATGGCAAAAAAAAATATCTCAGAGAAAACTGACATTCCTACACAGTTCATTACAGCTGGACAATCAAACCAGTGATTCTCATGAACGAAAAGCTGCAATCAAAGTTTAACTGTTAAGAGTTGGTTTGGAGTACGGACTGCTTGCTTAACACATGAAAGCCAAACTACAACACTACTTCTAATTAGGAAACAAAAGAGATTTTGAGATGTTTTTCATGAACAGCATTCCCCTAAAAACACAAACTCATTGTAAATAAGAACTACTTTCTGAACTCCTAAATATCCCTATACTTTTTGCCCTCATTCTGATGCTAAACACAATATGGGATTATATCTCATTGGTCATCTAGCTTCTCTATTTTTTTTTTTCTTTAAAAAAAAATAGTCAAAGGTAAAACATACATCTAGATGCTGCCATATACCTACAATTACTTTTGATATCGGGATTAGGTAGCACTGATGACACGAATTCAGACAATGAGGTAAGACTGATAAGACTGTGGTTAAATAACTTCAGTTTTCCCATTAGCGAGTCCTATGATGGGAACTCTTCTTCCTCACCTCATCTCCTGAATCCTTTCGTCCAAGACAGTGTGGAAGTGTGATGATCTTCACATCACTGGTGTGCTGACAAAGACTGGTCATGGCATAACACAGGGAGTTGAGCTACTCTATAGCAATCTGTAAGTTTTCCTTACAAATTATAGAGATGGAAGAACTGAAACAGCCATTCAGCTCATTTTGTTGCTGTTATTTAAATTACAATTTAGAATCTAAGACTAGTGAAGTTTCATATGTTTCTAGATATCCAGAAAATATCTATACCTTTAGGTTTCTCTTTTTCTGCGTCTGTAGTAATATTTCCTTTTGACAAAAAAATTTGACAAAGCCATTTTGGATATATCCTTCACCATAACCACCTATACCTTTGGATAATATTTATGAACTCAAAGAAGTTTTTAATTTGTTACTCAGGACCTGCAATATTTTCTCTTTTGAAATTTCAAAAGTGTTCTTTCAACTGGTTTCCAAGCTGTGACGCAAAAAAGGTAGTTTGACCTGAATGTTGAAGTGCTGGAAGCAGAAGTGAAGAAAGAAGCTTTACTATGACAGCAACTCCAAAATAGACTTTGCTGAATTCAAACAGCTGGGAAAAACACGAACAAAAAGTGTACTTTGTAGCAGAAGCAAGAGGAGAAGGAAATCCCAAACTACCCCAAAGCTACAATCCAATTAACAATAGGGGAATGTGAGAATAGTCCTGTGTTTGGTGTAACTACCTACCCCAAGCAAATCGGATACTGCTCCTAATTCCACTACGCAGAGTTCAGAGATACATAGTATTTCAGCTACAGGTTTTGCAATGACTGCTGACTGCAAGTTCCACAGTAAAGTCAAGTCATTTTTTTTGGATTTGCAATAGCAGAGAAACTTGCCGACTATAGGGGAAATATTTGCATATTCTGAATGCTGCTTTTTAAATGCTAATTGACTAGCAAGGTGAGACATACTAGGCAGGCATGACCAGGCATGCAAAATTGAGCATGAAAATTTAGTCTATATGATTGAATAGTTAGATACATGCCAGACAGAAAAATCATGCTAGTCTTTCTTGCCAAAGTAATTTTTAGAACCATCTGAAGCATAGCCTGCACATCAATTTATAAACCTTAACACTAATTTTAAAAAGAGGTATCTGAACGAACACAGCATAAACTAACAGATTGATGAATTGGAAAGTTTATTTCTTGATGGGTCTCTGACGTCCTTTCAAATAAGACTTTTTAGTAAGCACTGGACTAATCTTGAGAGAAGATTGACAGCTAATTGACAAAACACAAACACAAGGGAATGAAGGTCCAGCCGCCGTTGAGGGACAACAGTAATACTTGTAGTATTGTATTTGCTTTCAGCTAGTTGTATTTCAGGATTATTTTTTTTTTATTGTAACAAAAAGAAAATTATTCTTCTGTGAAATACGGAACTGTTTCAAATACTTTTAAATTTTAACAACACAGTTTTACAACCAATTTTTATTACATGTCATATAGCACATACTGTCATATGATATACATGCATGTCCTGGGATTTTATATCCCTTGGGATTTTGTCATCATGTGACAGTGAACCAGAATAAACCTTAAAAATTAATATTCTTTATTAAAAACTATTTTATGTACCAAACTACACAAGTACATATAGTATCAACATTTAAGTCAGTAAAAAGGGGGAAGTATATTTTCACTACAGCAAGGGTTTTATTATTCTGTTCAGATTTAGGTGTAACTTATCATCTGATGTTGTTAGGAGAAGATATCATTTCAATGATCTAAAGCTCTAAATACTGACATTTTAAGTTCATTACATACTATCGTTGCACAGCATTACATATTAACACTACTCTTGGGATAAAGAGAACATCTCATCAAATTTTTAAGAAAACAGAATTCAGGCTGGCACACATTACTCGAGGGAAACTTATCTATGCTCCTTTAATTCTTTTTCCAAAACCTTTTTTTTAGTGTTTAATCTTTTCTTCTCCTCATTCTCCTACAAGCTTAGTAACTTCCATTATGATGGAAAACTCAGAACTACACCTGAATTTTCTCAATGGAAAAGAGATATATGCTTCTCAGTACAATCTCTCTCATTTGGTCTTTGTTTCTGCTAATTAACACTTAAGATTACAAAGAAGCAGTCCTTTTGGAGAAGGGGACTAAGGGAAAGGACAGGCCTAACGTGATTGAACAAAAAAATTCAAAATACAACTGAATGCATAGAAAAAGGGTCAAAACCAATTAAAATCCAAGCTTTGCTGTGATAGTTTTAATCTTCATATCAGTATTTTAGAATAAGCCTATATTTTTTCAGCATTGTACAGCTGAGTTATTAAAAAAATTGTTCTGTGTTGCCCAGAGCAATTTTTTGCATGGTGTATTAGGTCTGGTTAGCACACTGGAAGAAGTGCTGCTGACATGACATAGAAACTGAGCAAAATGAAGCCTTTAGCAGGACAAATTGAGAACAAAGGAATCACTCAGTGTTTAGAATATAAAATCTGAAAGTAGACACACTTGACAAATAGGAATTTATTTCACAATAACACACGCTTTGAATCCATGATTTATGAAGGTAGCTATGGGAGTCACTTATTTAAATTCATTGTTTAATGCACTGGCAGATGCTTCCTAATTATTAGAATGTAAGAGTGAGAACATTTTTTTAAATACATGTGCTATGCCATTAAACATCTTGTACTTCAGCAACTGTCAAAGTTGTGATGATGTATTTTATAAAGTTCTGTTTAGGATGGCAGGCATTAACTTAATATACCATAAAAGCCAGGAGGTAAAAATTTTATGTTATGACACAAAACCTCAGACCTATTTGCTGTGCTATCCTTAGCAAGTATTCCAGCCTGCAATGAATACAAATCAAATACTGCTGTCAGCAAGACAAGTTGCACTTCAAGTTCCTTCCGTCAGCTGTCTCTGAAAAAACCCACCCAAATAGTCAAGAACCAAAAAGTTCCAGGACTGCAAAAAACAACACAAGTCTTACAGACATTCCAAATTATCATTATATTCATGCTTACATATAAATATTTAAAATGCTAGCTTTACTAAAGAAGTCATAAAAATTAATACCTAGAAGAGGAAAAATCAACAGAATATTGACAAAGAGACCTGGGAATTACTTGAGGTCGAATGAAAGATTCTCTTAAGATATAGTAAGTGCTTGTTCACGTGAGACTTTCACACTTGTACTACAGTATGCAAGGAAGTTAAGAGAACATTACAAGTACTGAATTGTGAAATTGCACTATGTTTTCAGCTCAGAAAGGAGAGAATAAGCTTAGTCATATTCTACAAATATCAGAAGTCATAGTTGTTCAAAGTTCAATTATTATGCCCAAATTAATAAAATAACAAAGTTGTACTTTTGTGACACATTTAGTGTTTTCAAATAAAAAACCCCAATAAACAGGCAACTGTGGACAAATAAGCTTTTAAGGCAAAGGCCATATAATGAATTTCATTAACAAAGTGGACTGAAATACAAAGTAGATATCTGAAAGAACAGATACAATACTTCATGATAAATTATTTTCCTTTCTTTGTGGTAAGGAAAAAACAAAACTTTCTTTTAGTAGATGACAGCTTTGCAGAAATGAGGGCAGTTTGCAAATCAGTACTATTAATTTGGGCAAAGTTGCTGAAAAGCAAAAATCTTAGATGGTTTGCTTTTTAGAATAGTGTATTAATTTACCCAGAAAAAGGCACAATACTGAGGTCAACACCAAATTTTATCTAATAGCATTCATATGTTGCACTATTCATAAAGCACTATGATGCCTGAAAGAGGTAGATGAAAACATACTAAGAAGGGAAAGATCAACATCTTGTCAGAGAAAGGCACTGTGAATAGGCAAAAAAGACAGGATAAGGCTAAATAAAAAAAAAAAAAGGAAAATCCAAGAAATTGCTCACATGAGTTTTTGAAAACCTGATAGACTGAAGGAGATGGCAACAAAGTGAGTAAATTGAGTGAGATGTTTAAGATTTTGAGGGCTCTTATGGGTTTAACTGCAAATTACTACTGGGAAGAGACGAAGGAAGAGACGAAGGAAGAGACGAAGGAAGAGACGAAGGAAGAGACGAAGGAANATGAAAACATACTAAGAAGGGAAAGATCAACATCTTGTCAGAGAAAGGCACTGTGAATAGGCAAAAAAGACAGGATAAGGCTAAATAAAAAAAAAAAAAGGAAAATCCAAGAAATTGCTCACATGAGTTTTTGAAAACCTGATAGACTGAAGGAGATGGCAACAAAGTGAGTAAATTGAGTGAGATGTTTAAGATTTTGAGGGCTCTTATGGGTTTAACTGCAAATTACTACTGGGAAGAGACGAAGGAAGAGACGAAGGAAGAGACGAAGGAAGAGACGAAGGAAAAAAAAGACACACATAGATAGATTAGAACAAAAATAACTCTGTGAGAAACCATACAAAGAAGAATCACACTACATGATACCGAGGACAAAGATCTTGCAGCAAGCCTCAGGACCATAAAAAAAAACCCCAAACCCAAAAAACATTATACAAGAATTAAAACACTCCTTGCACCTTGCTTGGGGCATTTCATTTGGTGACACTTAGCAATGGTCAGCATGGGATTTCTATATACTATTTTGAACCATGGCATTACATTGAATAGTCTGCTGCAAAGTTGCCAATAAAAGTTGCAGATTTAAAAACGTCCGAGTGTTCTGCTGTCTAGGAAGGTGCAAAACAAAGTTAGTACTATTATCTTACCTGTGAAATGCTGTAACAGAGATGAAAAAGGAAAGCCTGGGAAGCTTTAAGAGACAACGATTTTCTCAGCAATTGCCAGTATGCATATAGTGTGTGGGTCACTTTATTGTATGAGGAACTGCAAGAATAGGTCAATAGTTTTCATGTACAAGAAAGAAAAATTTTACATCTTAAGAAAGAATAACCACCAAGGGAAGAAAAACAAACAGAAGAGTTGAAGACTCTAGATGAAGGAGAAAAACTGAACAAGTTAAGGACTGTATATTGTCTAGTTAAATTAATGTAAGTGAATTGTTCAAAGAAAAATTAACACAAAAACAGCCTGACAAACTGATCAAAGATCTGGAAGCACTGTCAAGACAGATCTGTGTTCAAGCAGATTTTTTTAAAACGTTCTATTTATGAAACACGGTGTCCTTTTTTAGGTGGCTTAAGTAGTTACGTTCAGATACTTAACTGCATCACAATACCAAATGATTGCATGCTTTGAGAACATTCAGAAACTTCATCAACTTTGAGGACGCTAAATATTAATTTCCTCTTTTCTTGGCATCCAGAAAGATCCAAGCTTCTAGACTTTTAAAATACCTACATTACAGCTGAACTACTATAGTTTAGTATTTCTGTTAAAAGTCTTTCTCTTCCCAAGTGTTTGTTCCAAGCCAAGTGTTTGTTTTATACTCTACTGTGGTGCCCACAGCAGCTAACTGAAAATTAATAAAAGACAGAAACATCTAGCACAGGAACACCTATTGCATACACTGTGAACCTAAGACATTGTTCTCTAGTAAAGTGGCAGAAAAGAGCATGGATGTTCGGGCTTACAAAGATCGCATGAAGTAACGATGCAAAACACAGTGTCACATGTGATGGCAAAGAATTGTTTGCTTACTCACAGAGTTCCTTAAATTTAGTCCCATTATACATAAACTTGTACATTGTATGTAAATATATAGCACTTAAAAATATTTTTCACTGATGCTTTTGTCGCAACAGAATTTCAAGACAGCACACCAAATCCAATTAGAATTTAAGACTTTTACAACACATACAGTATTCTCTTAATACTTTCAGAGTACTTTCAGCCGACTGAAACCAAACAAAACCTCCAAGTTTGTATTTTAGATGTGTGCTGGAGTGAAACTTATTCACTAGGGTCTGACAGGCACAACACTACCTCAGCCTGCTGTACTGCTTGGAATTTAATTAATTCACTAATTTACTGCTGACTGGGACAAGCAAGTTCTAGCATGGTCTTTCTTGTTTTCTCTAAACGAATTACAACAGAACTCCAGTCAACAATTTCAAGAAACCTCAGACGGTTGTGTCAGTTTTCAAAACTCATCTATACAGGCAGGTTTGTCTTTAATTTAACAATATGAACATGTAATCTGAAGACTTTTTCTCCACATATCCCACCACTTTAGTACAAAAAAGTTGTTCCCAGTGTTAGAGGAGCAGTTGTTGGCTTCATAATGAATTTTTCCCCCTTTCACTTCTCTGGATTTTCATGAGTCCTCTCAGTTCTTATAGACTAGTTAATTGATTCTTTTAACATAACAGGTGATTTCTCAAAGTACCTTGGGGGGAGTTTTTGCCACATTTTGCCTCTTTAGTTTACACATGGTATGAAGCTCTAGCTACAAAACCTCACAGTGACTTTGACCTTAGCAGATTTCCAGTCTCATGGTATTTGTAGAACACAGAAGCTTCTTCTCTGTACCTAAAATAATTTGGGTGAAATGCTGATTCAAAATAAGTCAATAAGCATTTTGCTATTGATTTCAACAGAGCAAATATTTCATTTTGATGGTTTATTGGTGATAGAATTTCAGAACATCAATATTTAGAAAGATATATAATATAAAATAAGCCACATAATTGCATAGAACTATGAAGTAAAATAATTCACTCTATATGAAAGAATTTCAATCTAATGTATTTATTCCTATGTAACATTTAATTTAGCTGCAGAAGACTAAACTGGCTGACACAAGAAAAAACAAGTTTTCAATATAAAAGAAAGGGTTCTGCAAATAACCACAGGCAAGAAATCCAGCAGGTAAACTGTCATCTATGTTTTTGAGGTTAGAAATTGCTCTCACCAAAGTTCTTTCTGAACTGGCCTGGAGAGAAAATTATTTAGCCAACCAAAATCTGACAAAGTGCTTGAATGAGAAAAAACCATCTAGGAGACACTTCATGACATCCTCACATTAGTGTTTCACATCCAGCTCAGTATCCCATATTTTGTATTTGAAGTTTCTCTGGGGTGACTTCTTTTCTCTGCCCCTTATCAGAATACTTTTTTTTTTTTCTCCTCATGAAGCAACTACGCCTTGTTTGCTCCAAAAGGCAACTAACAGATGAAGCACTGACTTTTACTGCAATGTCTATCTTAACAAGGAACTGTGATGCCTAGAATGTACTGTATGTAATGTATGTACGTGCTCACTCTTCTGAAAGATTCTGAAGGGAAGAGGATTTGATCACAGGTCAAGACAAGAATAGTTACAGTCCTCTAAATACTACCTCTACTATCTCTCAAAACTTTTGCTAGTAGGAAATAAGTTTCTCCCAATTCAATCTAAGCATCTTTTACATGTCCTAAAACTCCTTCAAGTAATAGGGAATGTAGCATCTGCCTTGATGTAAGTTATTTTCAGCACTAGGAAGTACATTTTTATCTCTGCCTAAGCAGTTTAAGAGCCCCCTACTAGTGAACATCTTTTCCGTTTTTAAGTATCCGTCTCCAGTGATCCATACTCTCTCAAAAGCTAGTCTGAACACCTGGCTTGCATTGCAACTGCATGTATTAGCAGGACTATGTATTGCTTCTACCAGTCCACAGACTGTCTCTTTAAATCTGGCTCATTCTAAAGGAGGTGAGTTAGTCTGTACACCATGTGAATGATGAGGGCATTCTAGTGTGACATAGAGACAGCTCTAGCATGACCCACACAGAAGACTCTTCAATCTTGCAATGTAACAATAAAAATCCACTTTTTTTTTTTTTAATAACCAACTACTGAAAATCCTCATTGTTGTGACAATGCTTCCAGTATTTTCACATCTCTTGAAATACACAACCATTTGCAGTCAAATTATCCTATTATTTATTATAGATATTGCAAAACATATCCTTATATAAGGATACATAAATATACATGCACACATATACCTTTGCACATGCATGTGGAAGTTTTTATAGCTTTGTATCATTGGCTACTCTAAGAAATGCTTCACTTTAGCTATCAGGTGGATTTTTTTCATCCTCAAATCCACTCCCTCCACTCAGTTATGTATTTCTTGAACTAGCGACAAAGACTGCACAATCAAAAAGTGTGTTACAAGCTTAGGTTTTCAGGTAACTTCAGATTTAATTCTATTGTCATAGTCACAGATTAATGATCAAAAATAAATTCCTATTCTTTTGGTCTGCTCTGTGCCAGCTTCAGATAATCCTTGAATAGAGGTGACTGGTTTTGTACAACAGCACTGACTTAATATCAGTATTGATACAAGCTTTTTATTTTTATGTTAACTGTAAAAATGTCACACATTAGAGAGCAAAAGCAATCACATTTAACAAGACAATATACAACCAAGAATGATGAAGTCTATTTTTTCCCCCCATGCTGAATGACATATGACTTATTTTGCAATGTTTGCTATAAAATACTTGCTAGTGCCATTCTTTCATCTATAGCATCAAACTCCATGTCCCACTTTCCGAAAACACTGATTAGAATCATTGGAAAAAGAATGATGCTATGTTTCTGGAGGGAGGTCATTCCAGATATTTCACAGTCTCATTCTAATAGTAATTCAAGATTCATGCCACAGGTTCCTTGATTTTTACTATATCCTTCAAAATAAGTAGGCTATTTTCTATTTTTATCTTCTTAGTTCAATAAATTACTCCATCAGTAACAGGAAAATTGAGAAAGAATGCACTCAACCACTGCTTCAACCATTTTTGCTTTCCTGAAGACAGGTAGATTAGCAGGAGAAGAGACAAGGCAACCAAGAACAACAAAGTGGAAATGACACGAAATTTAGTCCTTGTTCTGCAAGATGAATACTATAGCCTGACCTTTCGTGTATTATAAAATATATATTATCAGCTATGTAGCTTACTAAGATCAGTAATACTCTGACGCAGAAGTTTTCCACTAGCAGAGTTCTTAGCACATCCAAAGTTGATCTAAAGGCCATCATATGAATTCATTTGGAGTCTTATTGTCAAAACCAACGTGTTATCAGCCTCTTGAGTGATGCTAACAGGGAAACACAGCCAACTATAAGTTATGGGATACTGTTAACACCAAATGAAAATCTATATTCACTAATAATTAGTTCCAACAGTCACAAAACATGGACTATTTTCTGTGATACTATCAAAAAAAGTCTAGCTTTCGGCAGAGCTACATTGTTCTGCTACATAGAATTCTCCAAATACTTAGCATATTTGATGATTATTGGATTTTAATGTCATCATGACATATTAGGAATTACAGGCTATTTTCATAGTTCTGAAATATTTGACATTTCTGGTGAAACCCTAAGCCCTGACACACTTGTCAATCTTTATTTGCTATCCTATACACTAGAAGATCAGGGATAAGAATTTCACTCAAGTAAACTACAACTATTATTTCAGAGTATCTAAATGCAGTAATGATTCATAAGACAACCTATATTTGGTAGTGGAGATAACATACACTTCTTGTAGAAATGATTGTGAATAATTGAGTTAATTGACATATTGCTAACAATGACCTACAAGTCAACGCAAATGAAAATAAATCTTTTATAGCTCTTTATAGTTCACTAGCAGTGGTTAAGCCCTTGATTAATTTCAGTGTAAATATTAACAAAGTTGTTGAAGCGGGACACATGTAAAAGTTTATTGTATTATCATGCAAAATTTGCAAAATACTTCTGAATGCATTGAGATTTTGTGCACTAGCTAACCCATAGAAAAAAAATTACAATATGTAAAAAATAATAGTAACAAGCCCATGAACAGCAATTTGAATCAATTCACACAGCACTTAAAACACAGGGCTTGAATGCCTTATCAAAAAAAGCATAAAAATTCATACTATGGTGATCATTAAATAGCTTGTAATGGTATTTGTATATTATACAGAGTTCTAGCTTTTATTCTGTATGTTTAAATTCCAGTGCTAAAATTTGAAGTTCCAACTGGCTGACAACTCAACACACATCCCAGAACGAAACACATATTTAATGTCAATTTGCTAAAAAGGTTAGAAAAGTGTTTGAAAATTATTTTTTCCCAGAAAAATACTCATAAATATCTCGGAAAGAGACCAGAATGGAAATTCATAATGTATCAGGACTGACAAAAACATTCAGAATTTAGTTTAGAAGTCTGACATATTTATCATTATACTAATATCTAAACTGTATTAAAAACTGCATTTCAGTACATGCAATGAGAAATTGGCTACACTATAAAAACACTGATAATAGTGTTATCTCTTCTGTTCCAGCGAATATAACCTCAAAGAGGAAGCCTCCTCTATTGACAATTCAAAGCCTTCTTGAGTATTCACATTATGACTCTGACACTTGCATGACTGATAAGAGACAAAGTCAGAAAAAGTTTGAAGGTTACTCTTTTGTCTCCCTTGAAACTGGTATTTTTAATACCATCTAGCAACCCTTTTCTGGCAAACTCTCTGTTGTGAAATGCACTATTTTTGGGTAGGTATTAAAATGCAACTTCTGTGTGTTTGAAAGTGTTCTACTCCCTTTTTTTTTTTTAGCTTGCCAAATTAAAATAAAATCATCAGGAATAATAGACCTTTAAAATGAAAAGAGGAAGCATCACAATTAGGAAATATATCTATACACACCAAGGTATTTGTTAGGTCTGTTAAAAGATTGAGCTTTTTTCATTGTTTATGTCGAGGATCTAAACATCAACTTGAATATATATATTTTCAAAAGAGTTCTACAGAATTATAAAAATAAAGGACTGAATATTGTGTTTGAAAGCCATAAATAAGACAACATAAAAATATTTCTATAATATGACCTGTGAAATAAAGGAAAATCTATTCATAGTGTATTAAGAAAGGAAATTATATTCATAGCATATTCAAAATAAATACATGAGGAAAGGTGCCAGGTTTCACCCACTGTAATACTTATAATAGAAAATCCACATTGAAATTATTTTTTATGTACAAACACCACAATGTATTTTAAAACTCTTATTATCACACATTAATAGCGTTTAGGTACTAAGTTACTTGTCTCAGTTGTGAAAATCTTGATTTGATAATCAACAAAAATTATATCAATCATGTATCTACAAGACCTAAAGTCAAGAGTTAAAAATGAATAATTCATTAAATTTGTTTGTGAATTTGAGTTAGCTATTAGTTATATACAGACTTATAACACATTATTTGGAATCTCTTCTCAACACCAAAATTGTTTTACGAATCTGGAATGAAAAAAACAGCTTACCCTTTGGTAATCATATTTTCTAAACATTCAGTCAAAGAGGCATTTTCACTGTCACTAGAAAATTACAAGATTGAAGAGTAAAGATCTTCAACTTAAGTAGACTCTTCAGAAAATAGATTTTCTTATCTGACATGCAGTCTAGCAAAGCCTTAAAAGTATAAAAACAAAGCAGGCAGCAAAGCATTTAAGTCAAGATTCTGAGGAGCCTAGTGAGGTTTGGTCTTTTCAAGAAATAAAGACCAGACCAGCACAGAGCTACTACGATAAAAGCAGACAGGACTCAAAGCTCTATCTAGCTTTTATTCATATATACATGTATTAGCAGGAAATAGATACACATTCATTTGACAATCCATTACCAGAATATATCTGGTAAAGTGTAAGACATACCTTCACCTAGGAACAGGGATATCAGATACAAATCTGTGACTGAAATGTCTTCATGGAAGCAGAGCCTCCTGCTCAACATCACCCTTCATCTCAGAACAAATTTCAAAATTTGATTGGAAAAATACCACCATTACTGATACAAAGATGCTTATGTTGAGTTGCTGAGGAGTCAAGGGCTATGTTTATATCAGCAGGTAGTGCATATTAATTCTCCAAACCCAATATCCACACTATACACATCTCCAGTAGTTCTACTTCACACTAGTTCCTCTTTGGTCCAATGGATCAAACAAACCAGTAGCAGGTGAGAGTGTACCAGCTGAACTCCTGGAGTCCACCTTCTGGCTTTGTTTCATCCAAAAGGCTCACAGATGTTGGTCTCTTGTCCCAGGTAACAAGCGCTAGGACAAGAGGAAATGGTCTCAAGTTGCATCAGGGGACATTTAGATCGGATGTTAGGAAAATTTTCTTCACCAAAAGGGTTGACAAGCACTGGAACAGGCTGCCCAGGGAAGTGGTTGAGTCACCTTCCCTGCAGGTATTTAAAAGATGTGTAGATGTGGTGCTTAGAGACATGGTTTAGTTGTCAACTTGGCAGTGCTAGGTTAATGGTTGGACTTGATCTTAAAGGTCTTTTCCAAGCAAAACAATTCTATGATAGTCTGTGTGCCCTGCATAATGGGAACCAAAGTATAGAAGGTGGGAATGAAGTTGGCATGGGCTTCAAAAGAGCACCCCTTATCAGTGGTGCAGGTGAACTCACAGAAAAATGGAAGTCAAAAGGTAAGCTACGATTCAGTGGAACATTTCAGGCTTTGGAGAAGAACAAGGTCAAGAGAGAACTCAGACCACACTCATGGAGAGGATATTACAAAGCTGAAGAACTGAAAAGCATTCAGAAAAAGAACTCCTCATGGTAGATTAGAAACCAATTTTCTAAATAGAATTGAAACAGATACTACTAACAGCAGATCCCAATGACCACTATGTGACACCTGGCAGATTCAATCTTCAGTTACGCACTGGTTCAACAAGAAGCAATAACACTTTAAGCACGTTTTTCATTGAAAAAAGGGCACTGTAAAGACACAGGAAGTATAAAATAATTTCAGATAAAATGACCTGAGTTGATTCAGTAAATTAAACTGAAAGATTAATAGTTACACATTTAAAACTTTCAATCTAAGATTTTTACATTTCAAAAGACTTCAGCTGAAATGAAAAATTAATGAGGGAAGTCATCTACACTGGAAAAAAATTGGTGAATTGAATGAGTCAGAGACTAACAGTTTAAGTTTCTTAAGCTATCTTGAATCTGTATCCCACACATCTTAAAAATAAATAAATAAATTAGTGACCTTTCAGGGAAGGATTCCAGACCTAACCAATTAATAATCCCAAATGGAATACAATGAACAGCCAGAGCTTAGAAAGAATGGAAAGAGATTGATTAGAAAATACATTTCCCTCTTAAAAGGTCAAGAAGCTTAGCGATAAAATGAAAGTTGTCAGGAGGTAAGCTGAGGTGGCCCTGCAAATGAAATGAAAACAGCTCATATTTCAGCCATTAAAAGAGAATGAAGTTAATATGCAGTAAAGGGTGGTAATGACCCAAGTTCTGAATTCTGTTTTCAGCAATGCTTATGATGAATAAAAGCGATACAAGCATCCACAGCTGACAGAATACATCTATACCACATAAAAAGCTGAAGGAAAACTCAAAAAGCGGAATTCCCAATCTAGTACACAAAATTGCTACTAGTCTTTAAGATTTATGTTTTTATCTATGTATTCTAGGCAAGGCTATCCGAGCATGTTAGTGTAAATGTATACAACAGCATACATAGAAACTAAACACTTTCAGGAAGGAAGGAAGTTAGATTTCAATAACATGAAATCCTTCTGAATAAGTTTTGAAATAAAGTACAATTAAACATATGAAGGAACATGAAAAATGAGATGAAATACAGCACTCTTATTGCAAAGAGATAGATAACGTATCCATCAGGCACAATCTCTTTCTTAACGTAATTAATCCTCTTGACAAAGAAAATGTGCTACTATTTATCTGGACTTTGGCAATTCATTCTGTTACATGTAAAGCTGGAGAAAAATGGGTTTGGAACAAACACTATAAGCAGGTTGAATAACTGTCTCAATGGGAAACAGAATAGGCCATTTAAAAACACATAAAGGAACTCTAGATCTGGGGACCAATTTATTAAGTTTCAAGTTGATGATGAGAGTGCAAGGAAAGATAATAATTAATTCAGCTGATGCCAGAAAGGAACTGAGGAAAAAAACAAACAAACCCATCACTACATTACATGGGGAAAAAAAAAAATGAAGGTTATATGCTTCAAAAATCAAAAGGAATTCCACAAATTATGTTATTATCTGAAATTAACTCAGCTAGAAAAAAAAAGTATTCAGTATATAAGTACAGACTGAATATGATTCATTAATGTAATCAGCTTATTAAAAAATTAAGTCAAAATCAAAGTACAAAGTAGTGCACCTGTAATCCACCCAACAATTAAAAGAAATTTTATTTGAGTACAAAAGGTGGTAACATAGCACTGTAAAAGAAGTCTGGGAGCTAAATCTTAATTAAAAGTCAAAGATTTTCATAAGATACACTTGTCCATGACAGGACAATGTATAAGGGCTCTCTCACTACTGTATACCCATGCACTATCAATTAAACATTAAAGTTATTTGCTAGATCAGAGTTATACAAAACACTGTAGGTGGTCAAATGCAAAAAAAAAAAAATAAAAATTAAACAGCAAAGGAGAAGGAAAAAACTCACACCAGTAGTATGTATTTGGATTGAACTTGTTACCTTGGTAGTATACTTATGTTAATAACCCAAGCTTACAGTATTCTTTAACTCTCAAAGGAATTAAGTTCCATGGAAAAGTGGTTCATTTTAAAGACATTAAGTATATCAGAGCAGACATGTGTACTGGCTACCTCTTTGTTTCTGGTTTGGGTAGGGTTTTTTTTTCAGTTGTCCTTTTCTTTTTCAAATCGTGTGTTTACTATTTCAGTTGTGCTGTCCATTTTCAGGATTCATTCTACCCTGTGCTGTATCTGTCCCTCTGTGAGCACTACCTAAAGCGGCATATACATTCACAGCATGTCTTTGTGGTTCTGTATTTTCCAGAGATAATTAATAATAATGCAAGTGATCAATTATTGGGATATTAAAGGATGAACAGCATGAATTTAATTCAATTTGGTTCTTAAATCGATTCTTAAAATCCATTCTTAAACTGTGCAGCTGATCCAATGCTTGCATTACTTCCACTTACTGTAGCATACTTCTAGTTAAATGCACATTCAGAAAGGTGAAGCAGCTAACATTGGCAAAACTTTCTCCAGTTCTTTACAGTGCCACACAAAAGGGCTGTGAATACACTACTATGCCCAAATATTACTTCACATTTCCAGAGCTCAATTTTAAAGTTTTGTTTTTACAAGCAAAGCATTTTAATGGCAGTATAACTACTCACGTTCTCAAGCCTGAATAATTTTTGTTTCTGTGAATAAATACAAAAAGCACTGTATATTTATAAAAATATCAAGTAGCAAATAACTGTTGCCTTGCAGATTAAAAAAAAAGTATCAAATATTCTTCATGTTCAATAGAAAATAACCACCATGAAAAAAAAAAAAAAACAAACCAACCCCACAATAAAAAGGGCTCTCTCTGAACCGGGTATTATGGGTGACTTAGTCCGTGAAGGACTGTCTGAAGTATGCTACTTCATTTACATTAAGACTCAAATGCATGCTCCTTCTCTTGACATTGTTCACAGGCATAAGAGAAATCTAATCTGTTACATCATAATGACAGCATTAATGCTTACTAGCAAAACTATATGGAGAGGGAAGAGCTCTCCAATGGAAATATGCACCAGGTCTGTAACTCTAGAAGGCTCTGTAGGATAGAAAATATTTTGATACTTGCTTAGCAATTCACAAGACAATTCCCAGCTGCTGACATTTTACTTCAGCAAAAGGAACATCTGCACCCTTGTACTATAGATTATCTTTCTGCAGGGAAGAGAAAAGATTCACAAAATAATCCATCTAAAGAACTGAAAGACTGTGATGTGTAATAGGGAAAATATGGTAGAGTTCTTTCCTCTCTTCTCCCTTCCTCACTCTCTCAAAACTGTTGAAAACTTGTATGACTTTTAGAAGAAAATAGACATGCTTAGGTTGTTTAATAGCTACAGGAAGAATGTCTGCACAGCTCTATTCAGAGAACAAAATCTATACAGAGAAAAATCTCTATGACTACTCCAGGCTTAATGTTTTCTCGTTTCCAGTGTGGATATTGTAGTGATGTCATGATAGTGCTAGTGCCACTTAACCAAAGGTATGCTGTCAGGAGCTCTGAAAAGGTGTACTGTGGGGCTAAGTCTAATTTTATCAAAGAGAGTGTTAAATTCTAATTAAGAACTCAGCTAAATCAGCTTTTACTGAAGAGAAGGATAAAATTTACCTTGCCTGTTCCTGAGGGAAATAAAAAAAAAAGATAAAAATAAATTAAAAAGTAAAATCAAAAGAATGATGTGGATGGTCAAACACTGAACAAGTTGGGGAATCTCTAACCTTGGAGAACTTCAAAATTTGCTTAGAAAAAGCCCTGAGCAACCTGACCAGCTTTGAGCAAGCAGCTGGACTAAATGATCTTCACAGGTACCTTCCAATCAAAGATTATT
Organism: Aramus guarauna; assembly: GCA_013400195.1. Lineage (NCBI taxonomy): Eukaryota > Metazoa > Chordata > Aves > Gruiformes > Aramidae > Aramus > Aramus guarauna. The sequence continues at coordinate 198,635 of VXBL01003188.1, forward strand.
TTATTAGAGAAGACTCTTAGCTTTTAACTTCTACACAACCAGTAAAGTCCTGAAGACACAAACTCTAGATTCCTACCTGGCAATCAAGCTGAGTTTAAGAAAATGACTCTTGTTCTAGTAGTAACAGAACAACATGAACAGGTTTTCTCTTGTGTCATTCTGTTTTTCTGTCTTTAAAAAAAAAAAGAAGTTATCTTGCTGTATTGCATTATCATTCTATCTTCGAATACTTCATGACTTCACATATTTCAGGTCTCTCTGACTTCTGACATGAAGAGTTGTTCTGTAAAAAACAGTTCTTTCAAATGAAATTAAATTAGTTTCAGGAGCTCATCCACACTTAGCAAAAGGTAAGCTGGGGTAAGGAGGAGTGTTTGTTACTTGAAAGTGGTATCAGTCAATTAAAATTGGATTTCTGTTGTTATAAGCAGCAATTAAAATCTAGTACTTTTTTATTTTATTGGATTTTATCATGACAGACTACTTGCTGCCTGATTACTTGTTTAAAATCCAGTTTTACTTGATAGGAAAATGTTCCATCTTTACTCAGTCAAAACTACAGCACTTGCAATACAATGGTACTATCTGAACTTTCACAGTAAGTATAATTTCAAATTGACCATTTTAAGAATTTAGAGGTTCTAATGCCTTATCTGAGCAATCCTTCTGTCGTGACCATTTTCCTACCTCCTTTCTCCCCCTCCTCCCAATAAAAAAGGGTAGAAAATATTGTGTAAGGTTTCCCTTTTCTAGTATCAACGTAGAAACACGTGTTACACAGAAAGCTATTGAAATGCCAGCTACAATCACACTTGTGATCTCAAAAATTAGGACAGATGTCTTACACAGGTTAATAGTTTTCCCAACACTAGTTTAGATATGATGTTGCCCATTCGTTAATGTGTTGGTCTGTTAACAGAATTAAGATTGTTTTATACTAGTTCTACATCTTACACTACTGATTATGAATTCTTTTTTTGACTAAAGCAAGATAGACGTTTAAATTAAAGGCTTGAGAAACCCATTACTAGTTGCAGTTTCTGAATAGACTCACTGCTTTGATGACCGCAGGAAAGCCATTTCATTAAATACACTCAGAACATAAATAACCTACTTCTCATTTCTACCAAGCATATTAACATAAATAATTGGCTATTCCAATAAAATATTAAGAACTACTTTCAATAGCACTGTGGTTGTGATTATTGTCGATAGATGCACCAAAATATTGCTGTGGTACTACTGATGCCAATCTGGATATCTTATGTTAGACAAGGATATAATTACCTGTATGAACTTTTTTTTTAATCCAAAAGCAAGACAAATATATAACAATATATCACACAGCAAAGCGACTTTTTTATATATTGAAACTACTACCAAGCAATCCAGACACTTGCAGAAAAGTGGGGCATTACAAATGAAATCTTGGCGAACAGTACTTCAAACATGTTTCCAGACAGATTGAAGGCAAAAGGACAATGTATTTACTGTGACTTACTCAGCTTGAAAGAGAGAGTCATTCTTTAAAACCCTTCTGAGAAAGTTCCGTTTATTTTAATTAGACTCACATGAAAAAGTCATGTCAAAAAGCACAGAAGAATATACATTAATAAATGACATTTCGTCCTGCTTAGCAGTAGAGGGCTAATGTGAATTAATGATCTCAATATTCTAAGCATAAAATTATCAGAATACCTTAATTTTATATGGGTAAATGGAAAAATGAATAATAGTAGTTAAACTTATTTTTCATTTAACTTCAGAAGCATACAGATTACCAGATACTTGTATCTGCTAGACCATTCGAAAAGTGGTATTTTAGATACTGTTCGTGAATAAAGATCAGTGGTTATAAAACTATGAAAGGTAAGCAGGAAAAAAAAAAGGCTGAATAAACTCCACAATTCAAGAAATATTTACATTTGATCTGATATTGCAAAGTGTTCTATCTAAAAGATCTGCTAAACAGATATAAATTCCTTCCTAAGGACATAATTTGTGTTACGCTTAAGCAATTTTAACAAGCTTCTAAAATACAAGACGTATTAAAAAAAAAAATCCAATTAATATAGTAGCGAATAATACCATTACCCATTTCACAAAGCATCAGCTTACGTAGGAAAAACATCTAATTCTGACAATAAAAATATCATATTTGTCTCTTCATACGCAAACTTTTCCAATTTCTAATAATTTTTTCTCAGAGAAGGAAAAAAAATTATAAGCCTTGAAATTCAGTATTTTAGATCAAGTTTGTCCTTTTCCCTGCTCTCATTTAGAGCAAACTTTCAATCATTTCAAAGATGTAGTCTTGTGCATACTGCACAATAAAAACTGTAGAATTTGTATCCAAATAAAAAAATTGGCTGCTAACCCTGGATAGACATACATAAATGCTTTCTTAGCCATTGCCACTATTCGATTAAAAGCTGATGAAAATCTAACGAGAATTCTTTGCTATTAGGTCAATTAAACAGCAACAGAAGCACCTCTGCAGGAGGCTCAAAAATATGTAATTGCTCTCTCCAGCTCCCTCCTTGCCTTATCACCAGCTCTCTACAGATCAAGCTCTGAATGAAAATAAGGACTCTCCCACAACTGTTTATATACAGACACCAATGGGATGTTTAGTTTTCACTCTCAACTCCAGTAAAATCGGTACAGTTTTTAGTATCACACAGTCAGTGAGGGGCTTATCCTAACAAAAAAAAAAAAAAAAAAAAAAAAAAAAAGAAAAACCCCAAAAAAAAAAAAAGGGAAAAAAAANGAACAACTCCAAAAATACAACAGAGGTAAAAAAACGTTGTCAAGATAGAAGACTAGCACGAGTTGCGTCAACCTGAACTAGAACTGAAATATCAAACAGCAGCACTGTGTGATTCAGCTTTCTACAGAAAAATTGATCCTGCTTTCATGTGGACCCAAAAACTGAAATTAGCTGATGGCAATGTAGGATAAAGGAAGTAACTGCAACAACCTCAATAAGAGAGCACATCAACTTCACAGAATAGACCCACACAGAATTACAAAAATACGGTTTAAAAGCTTCATTCAAAGAATACAATCATAGAATTAAAGTAATTCAGGTAATCAAGCAAAGAAGCATAAATGCAGTGCACAAGCAAAAAATTTTAGAACTGGTAATGTTCCTTTTACAAGATACTGGCACTAGTAAGTAGTGTTGTTTAAGCAAAGCAACAAATGTCAAATGTTTCATCTTTTGAAAAAATAGGAATTTAAGGAAGAAAAATTTATCATCTAAAATTATGACAAGAACAAAGCAAATAATAGGAGATATCTGAAGTAAGGAACAGTTTATGAAGACAGAATATTAACACTTTAAAAGTCTGGTGGCATATCAGGCTCTACAGCTACTACAGAACTGAACTGCTAACTCCTATGAAATAAGAAAATATAATAATTAGTAAATTTGAACCTAACAATAAAACAATTAAGCTTGGTGAGCTATTTTATGCCTCCTCTTAAAAACAGAATTTTACATGGTAAGACTGTTACCAATGGTTCAGAGTATTACATGCAAGTAATTCCTGCGCAACATTAGAATGGACTTTTAGAATTGGTACTAAATCCTAGACACTGGAAAGAAAGCTATGAGTTAAATTTCATCCAGAAGTAAAGACAGCAGTTGCTAACTTAATGCAGAACAGTGTTACAGTGAATTATCATGGTTGAATAGATCTCACAGAAGTGTTAGATAAGCACTTTTATGACTTCAAATTCACAGGCACATAGATAAGTGCTAGAAAAATTAAACTGAAAAATGTTCAATAATGTTATTTGGAGAAAAGTGCAATGTAAAATAGGTAAAGGTTTACAGAATATTTATTAAGCTTCTAACAGTGGTAAAAACTAGAGCTTTAAGTTAGAACTATAGTGGTCAGTACCTTATATAAATCAGAAACTTGATGATCCTGCATCTGTGCTTTTTTTAATCCTTAGAATCTGGTTTGTTTTTCTTACTGACACAGACATAACTCCAAGGAGGTGAAAGTACTGACACATATGAACAAGGAAAGACAGGTGCATCAGAGGCACAAAATAGCTTACCTGAAGTCATATAATGGAGCAAAACCAGAAAAGAAGGTATATGTGTACAGTAGACTAGTAACTAGAACTTAAAACCATCTCTACCATAATTTTCATTATTTAGTTGTGTATTTTAACACTCCCAAACTTTTCAGTTTTTCAGACACTCAGATAGGATATGAGAGCTCACAGTCTGAAAACTGAAACAAGATGGCACAAATTCAGGAACTATTAAAGAGATAATTTTTAATGATTTAATGTAGCCTATACTTCAGAGACAGGTCTTTAAGAAGGGCAACATGTATAATACTGGGTATGGTAAAAACTAATTTGTCACAAATGGTGCTTTTTCTATGCAGTATTTCTCCTTTCTGTCACTCTGTAGGAAAGCATCATAAATGTAATACTGTAAGAGGGTAATGAAAAACTCTAATTTTTTATAAACACAGTGTTTTACAGAAATTATTTATTACATGATCAGTTCTACTTCTGCATAACAAAGTTGAAGATGGAATCATGTCATTTTATGACATCAGTATGCTGCTACATTTCTGATACAAAGCAAATCGGTACTCAAACCATCATTTTTTTGCTACTCCAATGAAGATATGACACAAAGGGAGCTTCAAATAATTTTTTTTTCTTTAAGACACAAGCCAGCCTCCTTTAACCAGTGCTGGTCAAAGCTGAAAACAGCTTGACTGGCCACTAGTCCTGAAAAAGCTTCCTGACCACTAAGTTCACTGCAAGATTCATAGATACCATCCCAACAACTTGCTTGAAAAAGTGGTAAATAACAAAGAGTGGTAGAAACTAGCCAAGGTCTTTTTTACCTTCCCAGTTGGCAAAGAGAATTTCTGTTTCTGAACTGTGATGAACATTTGCTAATTTGTGAGCAGAAAGGAGCGAGTAAGAGAATTCCTTCAAAGACAGCAGTAACAGGATATAACAGTAATTTGGGCAGTAATCAGCTAGTAGTAACTTCTTAGTAAAGCTGATAAAGATTTTAAGTTAAAGGAGTAAAGAGATATAGGAAAAAGCATCCCATAAAGTTCAGTGGAAGAGTTACAGGTATGATGGAAAAAAAAGCACATGAAAATATAAAGCACATGAAAATATTTGCTATCTCCTTTTCTAACTAAAATGCTCAAGAAAGAGGAAGGTAAGAGGTTACAAATCTCAAAGGCTTGTGTAAATGAGCCCCCCCTCAAAAAAAAAACCCAAACAAAAAACCAAACTTGCTTGTAAAGGAGCGTGTTTCTACAAGAAGACACAATATTCATTTACCTTTGGACAGCAGAAATTGTGCAGTATGGAACATTTTATAACACTTTCACTACAGCTGGGAGCCTGATAGAGAGAAACACGGCCATTCATTTCATTGCTAAAATCAAAGATGGTGGAATTTTCTAAGCATCTGAAATTCCAAAACAGACTCTGCTTGCAACTGGAGACTTAAGACTCTAGCACACTGTCATACAGTGCTATGGCACTGTAATAATTACTGTAGGGAGTAACTTTATATATGTGTGTGTGTGTGTGTAGTATTTCTCCTCAAAATAAAATTGAAAGAATCGACTCACCACTTGTCCATTCTGAGGATTTTTATGTGCATATGGGGGTCCACGGATGTGATTCCACATCTGACCAGATGTCATAGCAAATACAACACACTAGAAAAAAATAGAAAACAATATACTCATTTATTTACCCAGAAGAATTGAATAGAAAACCATTCTGCTGGTGATGTTTGGTTTAGATGTGTAATTGTTTACCTAACCAGATACAGTATCTGCCTCTATTTGATTTTTAGAACAGGGTTTTCAGATATGTTGCTTTCATAAAATTCTTAATGACTTCTGTTAGAAAATGAATTAGCTCAAGACAGAGATTTTCAAAATCTCACTTGAAATAATCCTGTCTTTATGTGCACTTGAAATTGCCACATTTACACATCTATATGGCAAAAATCACTCATAGCATAGAAGGCATTAATTTCAAATAGTCTGCAAACTAGTGTTCGAGATTTATAGAACCTTTCATGAAGTTATTTCTGCGTCTAATATAAATATTTGCTTAACTGTTTGCTTTCAGGTGTACAAAATGATATATAAAGCCATAAGAAAAAAAAAATCCAATTATCAACAAAATGTCTGTCCCAATTTATGAAATTCTCATTGTGTGTCATATATGACTGTGATTCATTTTAGCTGTAACAAATAACAATGGTTGAGCTGGTAGAAAAATGAAATTCCCTATGGAAACAAGTGTGGAGTTAGGTTAGGAATACATGAAAACTGTAACAATGGACAGTAATTCTTGCAGAAAGTCATACTGCAGAATCTGTAGGACAAACTCCATAGTCATAGGAAGAGTCATTATGACTATCTTAAAGATGAAAATATAGTATCTTTTGATTACCAAATGAGAAAAACAGAAACGGAAACTTGGATCATGTCAATATGTCTGACTTATCAGTACAGATAATCCTTACAAAAACTCCAAGATAATTTGAGTGCAGTTTTTACATACATGCTCATTTTTACTGTACATCAATATTCCCACCAGCATAGCATAGTCATAGTGATTTAAGTAGATGAATCACGAATGTAAAAATTCATACCATGATGGTTAATTAAACCAGGTTTTATTAAAACCCTCTAAAGGGTTTTCTTTAAAGAACGTTTAGTAACACGTTTGTGAAATAAATTGCCACCTCTAGCAATATGATTTGAACAAACTTTTGAATCTTATCAGGCTTTATCCAAATCTGTCTTGGCTTTCCTGGATTTTTTTTTTTTTTTTAACTTTTTAGCTGAAACAGTAATTTTTCCAAAGACCATGTGGCTATGCCTAATTGACATTACTTTTGCTTATCTCTGTATGTTTGGTTTTTTTTTTTCCTATTCTATTTAGAATGCAATAAATATGACCAACATAATGATGTAGTCCAGGCATGGGACAATAGCAGACAACAAAAGTGGAAACAGAGGATGCAGTGTACCAGTATGGAACGACAAGACAGGGGGCACAGGACTACACTGGAGACCCCAAGCCTATAAATATGCCAATGGTGAATTGAAGAAATACAGAAATGGGAGCTGGTCAAAACCAGTTTTAGGGGTAACAAGAGAACAAAGGACAAATATCCAACATATGTAAGACAATCCCCATTTACCCAGTAAATTTTGACGTAAAATGTAATTGCAGACCAGTGAAGGAAGGACAAAGTGTAGGAGTAGCCCTACGTGGACCCTAGAGCAAAGAGGAAGCAAGCGGCAGCATCATACTCCTCCCAGCAAAGAACCTGAAACGCTGACAACTCATCATAGCACTCCCTGGCCCCAAATGGAAGCCAATGAATGATCTCAAGACCCTGAAACAGTGGAAGAGTAACCATGATATCAGAGAGGGAAAGACACTAGGAAGTGTGTTCATAATAATTTTAATTGTGTTGTTGAGATTTTTTGCCCTTGTAATAGAAAGAAAATGAAAATAATGAAAAAAAAAACCCTTTTTCATATCTGGTTTAATAATAATTCTTTGTTGTAGTGTTAAGATTTCAGTTGCACTAAGAACAGATTCTTGGCTTTAAATATAAGGTGTGTTTCATTTTGCCCTTAACAGGATTTGGAATGTAACAGTAATTAATATGGCATATGAAAGCATACTGGTAGTGATTATTAGCAAATGGATTATGTTTTAATTAATAATATGCGAAGAAATTAAGAGCATATATGTTTTCCTTACTGGAAAAGAGTAACAGATAGTTATTTCAATACCTTGCAGATTGGTTTAGCAGGGAAATTTATATTACAAGTTTGGTGATGAATCACATAGGAGATACTTATGCGAAAGTACAAAAGTGTAGAAACTGAAAATGTGGTAACAAAAGTGAGGCGAAAGATATTTTGAAAGGCCAAACGTTAGTAAAACATCAAAAGAGAACAGATGCATAGAATGCACAGACTGTGGCTCTCTGAAAGTGAGTTTTCTACGACAAGTCATTTTACTCAAATTACTGTATTTCATTTACATTCTCTAGGGCCAAATCTGCTTCCATATGGAAAGATTTAAAAAAAACACCCCAGTTTATATACAGTCATATACTTTATAGCATATGAATTTCTCAAATTACTAAAGACCGTTAATGCTTGACAATACAAATACACTGTCTCACAACATGGTAACATCTTAAAAAAAAAATATGTAGGAGTTACAACAGTGGGGAGAAACAAATTTCAAATTCAAATTCCTTTGAAAAGGAAGGACTTAACAATATGGTTGTTTCTCCTGAAGGCATTCTTTCATATTCCTCCAGTTCAGACTGTTAGTGACCAAGAAAACTAATTTAATTTAGTACACCACATCCTGGATCTGCCATGACTTCCTTCCATCGTACACACCTCTTTACTATTTCAAAATGACCTTTGCAGGGGCCAAAATACATTCTCCACTCTTCAACTATTTTAAGTATCCTACGAAGACAGTATTTCTATGATATCCCTTAAGCAAGCATTTGGTATGCTACACACAGCACTTGACATTCAAGCTCATTTTGCTGTGTTCTATATTCTCCTACTACAAATCATCTGGGTAAAAAAAACCCAAAAACATTGGAAACTACAGATTTCTACTGTTTGTAAAATACACTTGAAATACACACCACTATTTGTCGAACAGATACATGCCTCTATGACATGTGATACATCACACTGATACACAATGCTTACCATTCCAAACCCCACAGTTTCCATACGATCCCAGGCTCCAGGATCCAAAATTTCCAAAACAAGAGTTTCACTTACTATCATTGTCAGTTGGTGTTTCCCAGAATAAAACTTTACCAAATTCATTCCTATGAATAAGCAACTTGTAACATGTGATTAATGACTTCACAGTTACCTTACAGGTTTATATTGTATTTATTTCAATGGAATAATTCATAAGCAGAGAACTGGCCCTTTTCTACAGGTTTCTCAGGTTGTGTTAAAGCACAAAGGATGAAAACAGAAGAGAAGAGTCAAGCTGAGGCACTCTGAGCACTTAGAAAGATTTTAAACTCCACTTATCCAGAGTAGAGTCTGTACTTCAGGAGTTTTACAGAGAAGAGTACTATGAGATTTCACCCCCTTACCAAGGACACCCCTTTCATCCACCTGCTCCCTTCTTTCTCCTTGTCAGACTCCAAGAACAACATTAACTGCTGCATGCCACCTGAATTATCAGGGGAGTTCAGGGTTTAGCTATTTCAAGAGCTTCCAGATTTAGGTAGCTTATTCTGTATCCAAATGATAAAAGCAAACAGAATAGATCTACATTATTGACTGGTGTAGTACAGAGAGGGAAGGACCAATTTGCTACAATACATTACGGTTTCAGGACCAAATGTCCACAGGATGTCTTTAGTGGCGGTAAAGTTCAGTCCTATTACCGGTCCTACGTAAGTACACTGTATGTGTAGAAAAGATTGCTGAAGGACTTAGTTAACAAATTGCAAATGGTGCTTTCTTGATGGCTTCACAGTGCATGACTTCAGTCTTAGTTTCATTAAGAAGGAAACTGCTTTGAGCTCACCCATGGTGCACTTGTGTGTACACCACAAGGCTCCCAAGAACAGGTGCAAAGTAAATAAGCACCAAGAGTCCCACCAGAACACAGAATTGCTAGCAAGACACAACTTCAGAGGTATGTGGGCAGAATTTCTTGACTGTTCTTGGTCTTGCAAGCTTTGCCAAATGATTTAGGTTTAATACATCACTTTCTCAAAGGCCTAAGTTTTGGTTATTAAACAAAATTACTAGAGACTTAAAAAGCCATTTGGTATAAGTGTTGAAGTGAAGCTTCCTACTAGCAGATACTATAACAAAACAGATCATTAGATTTCTCTCCGCAAGTTTAGACCCCAGAACATGGCAAATACTTTGCAACATAAGAAAAATAATGAAATTCTAGATTCATTTATGAATATAGTTAAATTCAAGCATTGTTTCAAAAAAAAGGGGAGACACACACAGCCAGTTCTGTACTTAATTTCTATACTGTGCTGTATATGTAAGTTTTAGCCATTTCACAATTATTGTTTTAAAGTAATGCAATTCAATCCAGTTTAACTTTGCTTTCGTATTCAATGAAGGCTACAGAGCTGCGAGATTTGTACTCAATTTCTAAATAACAATCTGTCACTTATTAGAATCTCCAATAGCAGATATACAATGCAAGGATAGGGACTACAACACACAAGCAAAGAAAATGGGTTTCTGTATCTTTAAAAGGTACTGTGCATCTCTAAAACCTCTAACTATAGGAAGAAAAGGAAATTAGTAACTTGCATTTATTGCCATTCTTTTGAGATGCCTACCTACCCACGTAGAGGGGCCTGACTTTTTCCAGCTGTATCTTGGAATAAAACACATTACTTTTTTTATCCTCAATCCCAGAAGGGGGTAGAAAAGCCACTAGTAGCCATGATACCCTTCAAGCTCTTTTGGAGCAATAACTGATGATGAATGTACTGTATGGTATAGGTAGTGTGGAGTGTATCAGCACAGAACACATTTCTCATAACCATTAACTGTTACAACAACAGTAAACACATGCTTTGTCTCCTAATTCAAGTGACTTGACATATTTTGCCCCAGTAGAGTCAACTCCTAGGCAGCTGCCTTGGAATCTGAGCACAGATTTTGCCTTCCCAGATTCCACAGTTTTACAGGCAAATTTGAAATATACACATAAAATCAAACTGAAAATTACATGAAGAAAACCACAGTAGCTGCCTGGTAAAGAAAATGTTTTTAAAAAGCCCCCTTGTAGCCCACATACTAGCAAACTGAACAAATAAACTCTCAGCACCTTAACTGTTGTCTAAAATGCAGCAATTCCTTATCTGAAATGTTAGAAGTTTGTCCAGTTTATACCATCTGACCTTTTTTCCCTCTCTGCTTAAGAAATGAAGAGTCTTGACAAGAATCTGAATTGCTTCTTGTTATCAGTACAAAAGGACAGGACTCTGCAAATATCTAAGGACTGAAGTCTTTCCTCATCTTTGTGCTAGCATGTCAGAGGGGAAAATATCCATCGATGAATAGCAGGATTTGAATTAAAGTCTAAAATAAACTAAGGGATATATTTTGGATGCGATCTCAAAAGACATCTTTTGGGATACCATGAACTGTGACTCAATCAACATGGTTTGCCATTTTAAAAGTGTTCTGGGTAACGTGGCAAGTAAAAATGCCTAAGGCAGATGAGATGATACCACCACAGTTTGCAGTGCTCCAAGGAGGATGAAACCGCTAATGGCATTGCTGTTGTGCAATCTAATGTTGAGGACAAAACCAATTCAACAGTCTTTAGTGAACTGACATTGGAATCAACGCGTGAGATGAAAGTTCTGGTCTTGCTCTGATAGTCTATCAAAACCATTAGATGAATTGCTAAAAATGCCATTCCTAAATATTCTCCTAAAACCATACTGGAAATAATACCCATGAGACACAACTTTTTGATATCAATGGAGTTATCAAATAAAAATTCAGTCAACATTTCTGGGATTCTCTGTTCTCCTGCTAGTAAAAACAGCAGAGGCACTTTATGCAGATGAACTTTTTCTCATTTTTAGGAACAATTGATTCAATGAGGCAGAGAGGTACTGTCCATTTTTCAGTTAAGAAAAAAAAAGTATCCAACATCTGGGAGCATGAAAGCTCTTCAAAACAAACAAAGAAGCTCTGAAAAAACAGGAAAAAAACCCAAGAGACTTGTCTGTTTGCAACAATACAGTTTTCAGCTACTGAATTCCAGCATATCTATGAAAGAGTTTCAGTTGAAATTAAAAATGTTATTTTCCATATGGTTAATGAATGCTGGATACCTAGCAGTACAACACCTCCCTAAAACCAATCTGCAATTGGGAGTCCCCTGATTCCACCAAAAAGAACTTACAACATGCACTTTTATGTCCATGTAGATCTGAATAAAAGCAAAAGGACTTCTAGTAGCTGCATGATCTTTGCTAAAATATCATTTTGCAGTATGGGGCTTTGACCACATTGTGAAGGCAAAAGAACAGTAATGATTAAAAAAGGGATTGCTATATACTTTCAGATGTAAGACCTTTTTCTAAAGCATCCTCTAAGTGCTATTCATTTTTAAAGTAAACATAATTTTACAGTAAATAGTATTAGCAACAACAAATGGCATTAATGTAATTTTAATTCCTTTTAACTCTATTATTGCTTGTCAATACAATCAGCAGCATGACAATTACTGAATGGCATTAATATAATTTCTTAAAAATGTTTGATGACATTTGGATATTGACCCTGTCCACAGGGGTTCAGTTGAATGTGATTAGATGTTTTCTACATTGCAATTTATGGTTACATTCAGATGTAAAGTGTCCAGCTGCTGCTAAGGAGAACAGCAAATATTTTAAGAAACAATTTTGGTGTTAATTTTCTTATTTTAATTAGGAAGATAATTGTGTCTTCCATGATTTATTGAATGCAGATTGTAATAGAATGATTCTTGATTTGCAGAACTGATTTTTAACCTCTGCAGGAGAAAAAAATGCAATTCTCCAAAACAGTCAAACATTAAACTTCTTATCTGAAACCCTGAGGTATGAAATTGGAATAAAATTGCTGTCTCCAGAGATACAGTGCATGGTTAAACACAGGAAATACCACTGACTACATAATCTTATTTGATTTTTGACACAAACATCTATTTTGGTGTGCTAATTATTGTTTTACTCAGGTGATCTCTAAGGATATTATTTAGGAGTCCAAAAAAAGTTAGACTGATATATATATCAAATTTGAGCTTTCTAGTGGTAGTGCATCTTTTAAAAGTACGATCATTGAAAAATACTGATAATCTGGAGAAATACGTGGAACTAAATATGAGAGACTTACTTCGGAAAAGAACTGTCAAAACTCTGTGCTACAGCAGAGTTTCCTTCCTCAATGTACTGGGTAGCTTAACAAACTGCTTAAACAAAGAACATATGCCATGAACACCAGTAGGAAATGCTATGACAGCACGAGAGAAAACAGCGTTATCCGTAGCCGTTATTAAAAAGTAATGGCAAATATTAAGGCACTCTGAACAAAGAGCTTGCTTTAAGATCTTGTTAGTCATTTAGATATAAAAATGAGTTAGAGCCCAATCAGTACTAGTAACTTCATCTTTGAAATGATGTAATAAAAACTGTCAATTGGTGCATCAGCTGAAAGCATCACAAAATAAGGTATCTTCTCATATTGTTGAATCAGAGCAGAACAGCAAACCATCAATATGATGTGGCTTTGAAAAGGCAAAAACAATTACAAGATATATCAGTAACCTACTTCTGGCAGAGCTAAAATACACAGAATCACAGGAAAGCCCAAGGTGGAAGGGACCTCAAAAGATCATCTTGTCCAAGCTTTCATGAGAAAGGGAGCCTAGATGACAAATAAAATATGAGTGCTGCTGCCCAAGTAAACTCATATTCCATCTACAATCCTAGCCATGTGCTTTCAAGAAAGGGTAATTCATATTGACACAAGTTGAGAAAGTCTTTAAAGTGTAAATAACCATTTACACGGAAAAAGAAGAAAAGCTTGGCTTATATTGTACAAAATACACGGCCAATTTTTTAAAAAGTACTGTTCTCAATATAATATATTGCTAATACAGAAGGAAGGAGCTCTATTAAGCTGTAAAATGTTGGATTGGACTTGATAACCCTAGACACTGTCCTAGCGTGGACAACCATGCTCCCAACTCCGTGTCCCTGAAAATTAAGCCTTAGATGCTGCTTCTCAGATTTTTCTCTTCTGGCAGTCACAATGATGGCAGAACTTAAATTAGTAACAAGTAGTTATTGATACACCTTAACAGTCATCTACCATCCTTACATGCTATTTCCTAACGAAAACTGAGACAGCTGACTAGGTGGCACTGTCCACATTTTTCACCAGTCTACTCAGTTATTTGAAAACCATGATGTAAATAAACACACTGCAATACACTATTAAGCACATTAAACCTTAATTCCAAATTGACTATTGGCTAGTTTTAGAATTTCCTCAGAGTTAACCCTCTACAATTGTCCTATTCTCATTTAGGTTAACAGTGGAATGTTAAGGTCAGTACTACTGAAACCAGTTTTGGAAAGAATTCCACCTTTTTCTTTGTTTCTTAGGTTTTTTTATCATTTTCTTACAAACTTACAAAAGCCTTTGTTACCTTTCTTAACCTTTCATTACTCTAAAGTGATACAGTCTGACACTAATATCCACACATACCACTGCTTTTACAACAAATGGCAAGTTGAAAAATAGCAATGAACATTAGTAACTCTTTTTCTTAGAAACATTTTCTTGTTTAAGTTCAAACAAAAATCTGCAGCTAACTACCAGAGAATGTGCTAATTTTCAGTGAATCACTCCTAGTAACTAATACTCACTGCTTATGAGAATTAGCCCCGAAGTCTACATTATGAATCTTCATCTGATAGTACCGTTCTGAACAATGTATCAATGCAATGTGTTTTAATTTACTGTGCAAGTAATGAAGCCACATATGCTAAGAAACTAATAAAAAGCATAGTAGTAAGGAAAGTCTGCATACCAGAGCTGCCATGGCCCAGCCAGTTTTGTTGTAGATGAACTCTAAGTTATTTCTTCGCAGATATAACAAGCCACCAACAAGAGATACCAGAAGAGCCAGTGCAATTGTACCAGAATAGTTAGGAGGCCTGAACACTCTAATCTGGAAAAAAATAAATGCAAATACAGATTGGAAATAAATTAATACATACAGAGTACCTTCCATATAAACAAACAGGGAGCATCTGAAATCTGGTTTGACAGTCAGAAAGACCAATCCTTATATAAAAAAAAAACAAAAAAATACTTCCTTTAATAAGCACATAATATGAAAAACGTTTTAAGTATCATTTTGAACTTTTCAACTCCAAGACATTATTTCTTCAATAGATTTGCAGGTCGTGTCTGAATTAGAAGCAGCTACCTTTGGTTCTATCTGTTTTGCACATAGTTTTGCAAAGCATGTTTTACTTATTAACAACTAGTTATCACAATTATCACTGCTTGTTTTCATCCAAAATAAGACTGGATTTAACAAAGCAAGAATGGAATATAATCTGCAAACTTCAGAAGTCACCACAAGTACTATGGCTATATATTTTTTTAATGTGTTCTACAGCCTATACTTGAAGAGGGAAAAAAAAGTATTAAGGAAAGATGGAAATTGTCATCAGCCTGTCTCAGGCTACAAAGATACATTTGGCCGCAACTTTTAAAATTGTCAAAAGACTTACATGAACATCTGTTCTGTCAGCTATCCATTTAGCTAGCTGCTCAGCTGCAAATCCGATTCTCTGCAGGTCAAATGTGTCAGCTCTCTTGGGTTTACCTTTTGGAGGAAAATGCATGAAAGTAGGAGCAGAGTTCATATTCAGCTACAAATACAGGAAAAATAGCAGAAAAAAAAAAATTAGTAACTCTATCCTCAAAAATATTTACCTTTTATATATAAGACAACACAAGTCTAATTACCATGAAAAATATTATTTGGCTCCATACTTTACTCTTTTTCTTCATGTATAGTCCTGCAAAAAGAGTATTCCTTTCTATTTGCTTCTCATAGATTCTTTTGGATGTTTAATTATTTAGAGTATTTCACCCACAAGCTTTTCTGTGTAAGATTGTATTTTTTAAAGTTCTCACACACTGTAAGAACTTTCCTGTAATTAGTAAAACAGAGACCCCACACCCATCCAATCCATTAAAGTATATTAGATTGTAAGTCTAGGGGAGGAAAAAAAATGTTCTAATAGCTTGACATTGTTTCTCTCGCCTAGCTTCCACCAGTCCAACGTTAACTAGTCTGAACTATTCACCTAGATTTCCACTGGCTTCAAGACAGACTAGTCCTTTTTGAACCCAGAAAGGCCTAAATAACTAGCTTAGACTACATAACTTGCCATGCAAATTACATGACTGTTAATCTATGTGTTCATGTCACTGGAGCTATAAACAGTACATCAAAAACCTGAAAGGTGATGAACAAATAGATTTACATTTATATTTGCCACTTCAAATTTTGACTTCAATTTTGCAAGGATGTATAGGAAAATATTATTTTGCTATATAAAATTCCTCCATATTCAGTCCACTTCAGAAATAGTGCAATAAAAAATCTGAATAATTGAAAATTAACATAAACAAAAGCAGGGGAAATACTTTAAGACGATGAAATATGGAAATCTTTAAATAACAAATGCAGAGTAAACTTGCTTGTTTCATTCCTGCAAAATGAATTTTATCACATTACTAAAACATAATATTTAATCAAGTACAGAACTGAATTTATCATTAGAAATTGCCAACTATTAAAATATTTTCCATCTAAAGCAAAAAATAGCCCCCTTTGTTAGTGAACTGATTTTGAAATAATAATATTCTGAGAAAGGCTAAGACAAATGTTACAAAATAGTTTAAGAAAATATTTTTTAAGATACAGAAACCTTCTGGCATTGTATAGAGTTTGGGGGCAGTTGGTTTGCAACTATATATGTTTATTTCTCTATAAACAGTAAAAGCTGCAAATCTGTGCCACATTAATTTTGTGGGTTTTCTCCTATGGCATCAGTATTACATGACTTGTTTGCATTTATAAACACACAGTCAGATCTACGTTTCCCCTAAATCCACCTTAAAATAGTCATTAGTATCCCTTGTCTTAACCCTGTATTTCTCTAAGACAGTAAAAAAAAAAAAACCAACAAAAAAACTGACAAATTTTATCTAATTTGGTCTAACTTTTACAGGACTTTAAATGCATACCACTTGAAATAAACTGAATCTGTACCCTTTTGCACAAGGAATAACCTGGACTGGACTATTCTAATATGCATTGATTGGCTTAAGACAAGATCAAACAACATATTTTGTATTATTGTAACCATATAGGATAACATAAGATGATTTTGAACTAAAATTTTTATAGCAAAATCTTAAGCCATTAATAACCATTCTTTATGCAATACATTCTAGGATGTCAATTGGAAGCAAAAACATTTACTAAACACAGTAATTAAAATTTTAAAATTATTAAGTTTTTTAAAAATAAATATTAAACAGAGAACTTCAAAACTTGTCACTCCTCTTAATCTGCATTTTTAGCTTCAATAAATGGATGTGTATCAGAAAAAAGCATGTCAGTATTTAGTACTAATTTTCAAGGGATGCATTTTGCCTTACTAGTCAATTTAAAAGGGGGCCTTAGAATGTTCTCCAACAATTGATTTTTCACTCTTCATAGCCAATACCTAAAATCTAAACCAATCTCTTTTCTTTCCCTGAACTTCCAGATTAATACAAATACTACTGGAGATGAAGAACATTATATTACATAAAAGCAATTAGACTCTTTTAGTTAAGAGCTTTTTTCCCCTAAAACTAAAATAAAGGAAATCTTTAGATGAAAATGTTAGTTGCATTGCACTTAATTCTAGAAAATGACATTGACAATGGGTTGGAAAAAAATTTGCATATATATAATGTAATCTATAAACAAACACTATAAACTACACTGGAAGTGGCTACTTGTATAATCAGTCTTCACAAATGTCACGGAAACTCCAGTGCCTAGTGTTTATAACCAGGAAGACTTTATATACGAAACACAATGGTACACATCTACACACAGAAAATAATTTGTCTTGTATCATTTGGCAAATAAACATGTACTTCTAAAAATTAAGCTGTTTTACAGTATCCAACATTTACCTGTTGAAAAACATCTGCCCCTTCATCATAATCCACTATTGTGAAAAACAGTTTGTTTGAAAAAGCAGAGGAATAACGCCAGGAATTAGCCAGCACTTGATATTCTTCATTAGCTTGCCTGTTACGGAAAAGAAACAAACATACATCCATGTGGCATTCGCTGGCAAAAAACATTCTATAACCAGCTGCAGCGGTTAGACAAATTACACCTGCAGTATCATTCTCAACACCCATACTATCAATTAAAAACCGTTTCAGTGAGCTATGCAACTCTTTGCTTCAAACTTGCTTTGTCCAGCATTAGTAATGTGTTAAGCCAAACTGTATGAGAGACATCCCAAGATGAAGTTGACAAAAATTGATGTTTTCTGTATTTAAAAGTCTCAGAAAACAGGAGTGGTCTGAGTGGCAAGCATCATGCAAATCTGCTAAAAGATCCATGCAAGGAGATGCTTATGTGGCCCTTGAATATAACATCAGGATTTATTGGCTGGGTTTTGTTCATTAGTTCATTTAAAAAGGGACAAAGAAACCCCAAACAAACAACTTTGCCCTGTCTGTATAGAGAGAAAAGGAAAAAAATTAGTTCCGGGAGGATAATTCTGGAATCCTTACCAGCAGAGACATTCTCTAAACATGCAATCACAGAACCATAAAACCACATGTTTTTCCACAGGACAAATCCGTATCGATGAATAATCCAGAAAAAATGGAAAAGGAAAAAACAACCCCAAACCTGAAAAGATCCTTGCAGTACTTTTGGCTTTGCACAGGCTCCTTTGCTAATTATTTCCATATTACTGATTAATTATACCTGCTGTAGAGTCCAAACCAAGTTTCTACCACTTGGCGACCTATCTTTGCATGTGGTAAGATGTAGATGTAGTATAAATAAATGTATTCTGCCACTGTTCTCAAAACAGTATTTCTATAAAACCAGTTCCATGTGTTTGATGGTGCAGAACACTGTTTAAAAGGTGTAGATGCAAAAATCTGTTTGTTGCAAGAGAAACTGCACTAAACCACACATAATACATATATTTTGAGACAGCAAAGAGGGGGAAGAGGATGATAGGACCATTGATGTCATAAGACCCTCCCCATTTCCTCATAACTGGGATCAGCCTCAGGCATTAAATGTAATACATAAAGGCCCAGCAGAGTTGTGTTGTATCAAGGAATATATTGCACAAGAAAAAAAATCTATCATTAAAGAAAGTTAAAATGAAATTTTATCACCCTTTACGTGCTGACGAATAAATCTCACGAAGCACAACAAAACTCAACTTTCACTCTTACTGAGTAAAACTTGCCCCCTAGCATACTTACTCAATGGGTAAAGTTTGCAATTATTAAAAAAATGTGATTTAGGCATTAGATTGGTTATTTCTAGAAACAGATACTAACATTAAGCAGACTAACATATTCACTGTCCTCCTGAAGAGGGCAGTCAGACAACATCAAAGCAATGCTGCAAAATCTTAAGTAATATCTGTAGGGCACTGTTCTGTTAAACCTGCTATATTAAAGCTGGACCACTTTTATTATAAGAACAAGATAAAAATCACTTCATCTTGATGCCATCATTCTTCTTAGTCTACCCTTCACTTGTGATGAAACAGTATTTATGGGAAATTCAGATACTCCAGTTACGCCCCCACTCTTTGAGAGAACACTCTTACTCCCGCTGATCTCCATGTATTCTGCATCTTTGAACTATTTTGAATGAATCTAATAGATGGAAAGTATACTTCAGAAATTATAATTTTGAAAAAGGTTGTCTTAAATTTTCTGTAACAAATTCAAAGCAGAATTTTATCCTCACACTGAAGATAGCAAAGCATTCTGTAATACATCCTTACAGCAGGTCTTGAGGGGTGGTGGAGAAGCAAGAGTAAAACAAGGAGGGGCAGGAATACAAAATTACAGGATTACTACATACAGAACTGAAGAATATCCACTATATAATTTCCAACGGATACAACGGTGATTCGATCACATCAATAACTTTTTGTAGCATTGGTTACTCCTTTTCAGATACAATAATAGTAAAAAGCATAAGCACTTGGCTGAAAAAAATCCAACCTCCAATTAACATCAGGCAGTATCAACTCTGTCACTACTTATGTACCTATCTCTATCACTAGTTAATATCAATTCTATCAGTTTGTTTCTATGAAGTAATGTTAATTATATGAAATTATAGTAATAATTGTATGAAATACTATAAAGGCATAGGGCAGAACTACACTTGGTAGGAACTCAGAATAACAACGTTAGTATTGCTCTTGTTAGTTTGATAGGATTTTTGGTAGAGAAGATTGAAATGTTATTGCTGCTACAGTCACCTCTTAAGAATTTCATCCTAACAGCAACACAGGAACTAGCAACAGTAGTATTAACTAGCTACTAGAAAATACTGGCCAGATCAAAAGGGAATGCTGCGGTTAGATTTACCAAGAAAATTCAACATACTGAAGAATAAGCTGCTAAGTAAATGCTCTACAAAAATTTCTTCCATTACGCAAGAGGTGCTCATGAAATATTAAAACTTTTATTTAAAAAGATTAATTATGTGGGTGTCTATGGCAGATAATCAGATTTGTATAGCTTGAGCTACATTAAATTAGATTAATTTTATTCTATTAGTCCAACATTATAGTAAGGAAAACACAAACAGAATTTTAGGAAAAGAGTAAAAGAGACTGTGGAATGATTTGCCAAAGAAAGCAGTAAAGCATTATTTTTGGCACACTATGGAGGGTACAAAACACTTAAAAATATGCAATTGGCAAAGACTGCACTACCAGGTCACCTACCTGTTCTTATCCATCTGTTTAAACTAAACTGTGATCAGTGCTGCAATTTACCTCCTAAACAACTTTTGGCTTTTATTTGGAATGGTTTTCCAAAATGAATGGAAGAAGGGGCTAAGTGCATATTTTAACTTCTTCTCAACGTTGAGAAGATAAATTCAGAATGCTTATTGGCTTTTATTCTTTAGGCTGACTCATAATGTCATGATGAAAAACACTAAAGAACCTACAAACATGCACAGAAAATTCACCACACACGACACAAAATGAAGAAAATATGGACACTAGTTGAAAACTACATTGTTTATGCAATCTAGATATTTATATAGGATACATATAAGTATGTAGATATTACATTATATTCGATATAATTATGATATTATATTAGATATAATAAATATCTTGATAACATGGATTTTATCTTGCTTTCTCCTATTTACAGCATCCCATGAAGTTTCCAATATTCTACAGACAAAAAGAAGCTATGAGATCATATTTTTTAGAAGTTGCAAAGTAAAAAAATAAAAAATAATTGTCAGCATAGACAGAACAAGGAGCCTCTTATGATCCAAGTATAAAATTACTGCCCTGTTAAACAGGACTCATCAATACTTCTATCAAGATCCTGAAGTGCACTGGAAAAGCAATTGCAGAGCTTTCAACAGCTCCTTCTACATTTTGTGTTCCTTCTTTGAAGAAAAGTTCAAAAGATAATTCCCTCTCAGTACAGTTAAGAGACCTGTCAATGATTTTCTCACTACCCACTCTTGATCAACCAGCAGAAAACTGAAAGGCAGAGGATCCTGTTTCTTCTTTCTGATGATACCTCCTTGACTGTCAGAATTCTTTTTGCTCTTGACCTACTCTTTGATCGGCTACTTGAAAACAGTTTTCTGAGATATCTTCTGGAACAGGGAAACCAACAGAATTCCTCTATTTTCTAGATTAAAAACCTCCTCTCAGAGGTCTCATTGATAGGGTGGATGCTAAGAAAATTATGTGGAATCTCTCCTCTCATGTATTTTGTCATTTCCTTCTCCACATTGAGAGTTAAGAGCAGAAGGCAGCTACATCCAGAGCCCTTTATGGAACACGTACAACATTAAACTCAAAATTTAAAAATACACAAACTGTGTGTTGAATTATAACTTAGTTTTTATATAATCCTGTAAGAAATACAGAAGGAATAGCTCAAGCAGGTGACTGAGCTCATTTTGCAGCTGACTTTCAGCATTGGCTACAAGGTTGCACCAATAGATGCCATTAGTAATTTCTGACAGATTTCAGCCCTGTCACTCAAATGCAACAAAAGAAATCTTTAGAAAACATGTGCCATACCTGCAAAGTTGACCCATGTCCCTCATGTCCATTATATATAATGTATATACTTTATATTTACACATGCCTATGTATTTATGGACACACACACACCTTCAGCTAATGGGAGCAATCAGAGCTCCTTTCAATATAATGAAACTTCTGATACTTGTAAAAACACAATAGTCTGGTTAACATGAGTGTGAAGAAAATTATTGGCTACACAAACTCTTCTCCATTACCAGCCATTTCTAGCTGCTTCTTCATAAATACTATCCTTGCAAAACTGTGTTTTCCAAGATTCTGGAAGCAGATTTGTTACTTCCACAATAAAATACTATAAAATGTCATCCAGGACTAAAACAACATAGTTTTCAGTTTGTGCAGTTTACGAGTTTGTCTCCATTAAGTGGTCACCTGCCATTACTATAGTCGTCCTCTGTTGCATTTCCCCATTTTTCTCCTGTTCACTTATGATGCTAATTCTAGGCTTTAATCTTGATTTGCAATTATTCAAACGGGCTCAGTTATGTCCTTAAAAGACACATTTGGGAATTTACAGGCATAAAAAAAATCATAGTAGAAAGTACGCAAAACAAAACCCATTTTTTTCAGGTGGAGACACATACACAATTCACAGAGACACATACATGTCTAATTTACATGTTTTAATCACTATCACACAACAAAGTAGTGGCACAGGGCATGGTATAGACCCTATTCACTGAAACTCAGAGCCTCCGACACTGCTCTGATCTTTTCAAGGAACACTAAGAAAAAACCCAACGAAACAAAATATGCATTTTTTTTTTGTTTACGGGCTTCAGCTGTTGGGGAAAAAAAACCCTCAAGTGATCAGTTTCATTTCTCTGACCCAGATTTCCCTTTCTAAATGAAAATACCCCAACAATGAGTCTGAAAAATTAACCAGACAAAAATGTGAACTGTTTGGCAAAAAACAAGACATCTCTGATATGCACCTGTATGCAAAGCAGAGACGGTTGCTTCTGCCAGTGAGATGAGAGAAGCAGAGCTTAGGAAGTAAAATAAAAGACCTCATATAATTTGCTTATGGAGTGATTAGATTGTACAGCAACAAACAAAACAGAACAAGTTAATGATAACAATGAAAGATGCAGAGGAGCAGTCAGCACAGCGATGGTTTCAGCAGGCTAGAGCTAAAGCCTAGGTGCAGCTGAAAATCAAAGCACTAGTACTCAATCAAGCGGAGTGGGAAGGTCATCGAAGTCTGGTTTGTAAAATAGTGCTGATCCCTTTGGGAAAATGTAGTGATAATAAGATGGGGGAACAGATTGCAAGAGACAAGACGACAAAGAGCAGAGAAGCTGGAAGAGAATTTTCACCCAAAAATGCATTTAAGTCAGGCTAGCAGTTACTGTTTGCCTGGATGCGATACAAAGTACAGGCTGAGAAACAGTCACTTTATCTCTGTGAAGATGCTGTTGTCAGAGTGAGAGTTCTTTTGTTCTCCTTCTTACATACAGAAGTAATTTTTGTCAGTAGTGTGACTAAATGATGTCGGTAACAGCGAGAAACTATCTAGTTGAACAAATACTTAAGCAAAAAGGAAAAAGGGAAGCTGGTCTTACATCCTGAGGAGTCATTGTTTAGAGCTAGATTATTTCTGACTGTTCGTCCAAACAAAAAAAATCCAAACTGATTCATCATCAGAGTGCATTGAAAGGCTCTTTAGTGTCTGCTTGCAGTGTGCTGTTGCACAGGATATATACCAAAAATAGTAATAACATGCAAAGTCAATTAAGACTAAGTTTAATTTCTTGGGACCAAAACTGTTTAATCAAACACGTTTCCAAACCTGTAGGGAAAAAAAAAACCCCACATTTTCAACTGTTAGAAACACATCCCACCCTGACCAATGACTTCATTCTCAAGAGCACATAGGGTATCTAATCTGTTATGGTTCATTCATCTCTCAATACCAGCTATGTCATATTGAACTTCAACAATTGTGTCAACAGGAAAACTGACATTTATGCTACCACTTACACAGTTGTGAAGGCATCAGATGGCTTTCAATAGTTTTTTGGAGCATAAAATTTAAATTCACTTGTCCACAAAGCTAGATGGAAATGTTGTACTCCAAATTCTGCTTTAGGATAAAGACAGAATTTCCTTGAAAAACACTCTAGAGGCATGATTAGAGGCACTACTAACGTGCTGCTGGTTTACAGAAGCCTTCATGTGTTAGGACTGGATTGATTCAGACAGCCTACAGACACATTTTCCAGTCCACAGTTTGTGAAAATATTTCATTAAGATGAATACAGAACCAACCTCTGTCTCAAAGACGACAAACTGCAATGATAAAGAAACCTTTTTCACTCCATTGGAAAAGATCTCACGTTAGGTTACCTTTGCTAGAGAATACCTACAAAAGACGTAATGCTTTTGTTTTACTGAAAAAAAGATCAGCTACTTTGACTGAAAGAGTATTTTAAGAGTAAATTAGCATTTGATGTCAGTTTGATGCCAGTGCCAGCAACAGATGCCCAGAGCCGGGAGAAGGATCACAGGTCAGCAGGAGAACACCTGAAGTGCAGCACACAGGACTTCCAGCCACTCCAGCCAGTCGGTCACCTTAATCCGGGCCCAACATAATGCCTCTATGCAAACGCATGTGGCATGGGGAAAAAACAAGAGGAGTTGGAGATGTGCAATCACCTGTGGGGCTGTGATCTTATTGGCATCACGGAGATGTGGTGGGACGACTCCTATGGCTGGAGTGTTGGAATGGAAGGACACAGGCTCTTTAGGAAGGACAGGCAGCAGACAAAAGGGCTGGTCACATCAATGACCAGCTGGAGTGCATGGAGCTCTGCCTGGGGATGGATGAGGAGCCAACCAAAAGCTTATGAGTCAGAATTAAAAAGAGGGCAGGGACAGGTGACACTATAGCGGGGGTCTCCTACAGGTCACCCAACCAGGAAGACTGAAAGGATGAGGCCCTCTATAGACAGGTAGGAGCAGCCTCACATTCACGAGCTCTGGTCCTTATGGGGGAATTCAACCACTCTGATACCTGTTGGAGGGACAACACAGCAGGGCATAAGCAATCCAGGAGGTTCTTGGAATGCATTGAAAGTAACTTCCTTCTCCAAGTGACAGAGAAGCCAACACGGAGAGGTGTCATGCTGGGCCTTGTCCTCACCAACAAGGAGGAGCTAGTGGGGAATCTGAAGCTCAAGGAACTGTCCGAGCAGCCAGGGATAAGGTTAGGAAAGCTAAAGCCCTCATAGAATTAAATCTGGCCAGGGATGTCAAAGGCAAGAGGAAAAGCTTCTGTAGATATGCCAGTGATAAAAGCAAGACTTGGGAAAATGTGGGCCCTCTTTGGAAGGAAATGGGAGATGTGGTTACCCAGGATATGGGGAAGGCTGAGGTACTCAATGACTTTTTTACCTCAGTCTCCACTGGCAAGTGCTTTAGCCATGCCACCCACATCACAGAAGGCAAAGGCAGGGTCTGGGAGAATGAAGAACTGCCCACTGTAGGATAAAATCAGGTTTGAGAATATCTAAGGAACCTGAAGATGCACAAGTCCGTGCAACCTGATGAGATGCATCCACAGGTCCTGAAGGAACAGACAGATGAAGTTGCTAAGCCACTGTCAATCATATTTGAGAAGTTGTGGCTGTCCAGTGAAGTTCNAAGAAAGTTGAAGTTGTCCAGCCTGGAGAAGAGAAAGCTCCAGGGACACCTTACAGCAGCCTTCCAGTACCTGAAGGGGGCCTACAAGAAAGTAGGAAAGGGACTGTTTACAAAGGTATGGAGTGATAGGACAAGGGGTAATGGGCTTAAGCTGAAGGAGGGTAGATTTAGATTAGATGTGAGGAAGAAATTCTTCATTGGTGGTGAGGTACTGAAACAGGCTGCCCAGAGAGATTGTGGATGCCCCCTGCCTGGAAGTGTTCAAGGCCAGGTTGGATGGAGCTTTAAGCAACCTGGTCTAATGAAGGGTATCCCTGACCATGGCAAGGGGTTGGAACTAGATGATCATTAAGGTCCCATCCAACTCAAACCATTCTACAATTCTATTATTATTTCCATATACCTTCACAAATCATTAAGTAATTTACATGATTGATGTTACAATATCCTCCTTACTACGCACAGAAAAGACTTGGGTTCTCAGAGACAAATTTGGTCAGCTTTCCACATGTAGGTCCTTGGTATATGGAAAGGTAAGACTTTTTTGAAATGTCTAAATATCATGCCTCCAAACTTCAGACTTGGCTAAGCTCACGTCAAACAAGTTTTATCAAAATTTGGAACTTCTCTGGTGTTAAAAAGGATGAGAGGCAGGAGGGGAGGAATCTTTCCTGCATACCTCCTAGACAACGTTCAAACTACAGTACTTTTCAGCAATGGACAAGCTTAATAGTCCTTAGTCTGGTAGAGAACTTGGACCACCAAACGGACTTTGCATTAACTTTGAAGAGTGTCAAAAGTAACACTAACTTTCTGAATGCAAGAAACTACCCCTGCATCTTTGGTGGCAAAATCATTCAAAACACCTGCCAGAAAAGTTATACTGATTTTACTTAAGCAGGGGCTCATTTTAACAATAAAGATTCTAAATATAACCAAACGAAAAATCAGATACACAAAGAATATAGTTTCTTTTAACTATATTTTTAAGATAGGGCATACTATTTCTTCTGGCCTCAAATGTGCAAATCTACAATGGCCTACTCTAATGACCATCAGCTTTTACTGCTCTTCTCCAGAAGAGGACCAGCTTTCCTAACATTGCTCCCCATCCTATTATTTTTTTTTTTAAGAATGCTATGGTTTTCATTCTTAGCATTTGATGTAGTTCTATGCAACACCAGTACACAAACATATTTTTTTTCCTTTTGAAAATACTGCTCCCCTGTTCTTTATAAACTGGACATTTGGAAGAGAAAAAATACTGAAATGTCAAATCTAGCCACCAAAGGGAAAAGACAAAGCCATTTACTGTTTTTAGATGATCCTGTGGTGCACAAACTCACCAGGCTCAATTTTTAGGACAGAGGGAAAATACTAATTCTTGTGACAAAGTTATTCAAAGATTTCAGTCTAGGTGCTTTTTTGTATTTGAAACATGACATTGATTTTTTTGTATGCAATTGTTCTGAAAATGTTTTGATGAGTAATAGTTAGCTTGTATCTTGGACAAAAGCATCCTCCGATAACATTAAAGATTAAGTTAAAAATCTATTTTTCCTTTAGGCAAAGTGGCTACTGAATAGCTCACAATAAATGCATGCGTTTTAGTTCTGTATATCCTTTCAGTGCTCCTGTCCATTAATTAGCCATTGATTTGAAAACCGTCAATTTTCCTGATAATGGTTTTATGTGCAGTACGATCAACCTCATTAAATTCCTTTTATTTCATATGAGAAAGTGGATCGCAACTTCACATTTACTTAAACAAACCCAACTGAAAGCAGTATGTTGATTTTTTTTCCTTCATTTTATGCATAAAGATTTTCAGTTGCTTCTGTATATAAATGGCTAGCCTGGCATATTACAGGACAAAGCTCTTTTTCAGTACAGTAAACAATACACTGTTGTAAGCAAAATTAACTTCCTTAATAACAGCAACATTTATGGTGTTTTCACATGCCCTACAAAAGGGCCGCACATAACACAGGGAAAGAATATGCTATGGCCATTATAATGTCGAATACACTGACCTTCATAAAGCTGGGCAGGAAAATAAGGAATGATTTAAAACAATATGGTAAACTTTCAACTTCTATTTCATCTCCTAAAGTTGAATTCTGGCAACACAAAGAAAAATTAACAGCAACCAAATAGTGAAAGTTTTAAAGAAAAAATTCTTTTGACTTAAGAATGTTAGAAAGCTTCTGTACCCACTGCACCTTCACAGTTCAGATGTGGAAAGTGAATTCATGGGAATGCAATTTACATACTGTCCCTCAAAACTGACCAACTGGCTTCAATGACAAAAACTTAATCTATAAAAAAATCTAATAAAAACCACATATGACTACAGGTACACAAGTTAAAGTTTCTATTGCAAATGTCACATTCCAACATCTAAGTCTAAAACTGCTACATTATACCAACTTTGCGTATTGTCTAAAGTGCGCCTATTTAAAAATCAAGAAATAATATTTTTTCATATACAGCTTATATGGTTCATACTTTTATGCAGTATTTTGCTATTTACATATATTATTATAGAACCCCCTGCACAATAAACCCCTATCTTACTAAACACAGTAATTTCTAATGCATATCTTGGCTGAAAAAGGTTTTATTAGCTCAATTTCTGATTTAGTAAGGTAATTAAGTGCATGACTACCTTTCAGTGCCTTGACCCCATCTATTTCCATGCCTACCATTAGTCATTTTTTGGATTAATTTATTGAACTGGGAACTTGCAGAGAAAGATCTTGAACTCAGGAGAATACTGGAGCCACTCTAACATGTATTCTAAAAGGAGCCACCAGAACATATCAAAGTGCAGTGCCAGACAATATTCCACAATAAGCATGTCCTCGTGGAAGAAGGGGCTTGCATGGAAAAACTGTCCAAAGCTATGAAATCACAGGGTAACTCACATCTGGATCAGAGCCTTGGACATCTCAACTGAAGAAATCAGTGAAGTGTCGTATTATTAAATGGTAATGAATCACTTCTGTCACAAAATGTCTTTGGAAAGATCATGGTTGACTGATAATAAAAAAAAGCAGATTCCTTAAGGAGAAAGTCTTCCTCAGTTGTGCACATTTTATTCAACTGTAATTTAATAAAACCCAAAACTAGGAAGACTTCTAAAATTTGATGTATAGATTAAAAGGCAGTTGAAAAGATGCTGTAACAAACACATGAGCCTATTAAGTAATAAGCATCTATCTCATGCAAAGAACAATTCTACTCAGTGTATTGCACATTGATTAAAACATTCACTTGAAAACTGTGGTGAGGAGGATGAAAAAGATCACCAAGGTATAAATTACCTGCAAACAGAGCACTGCCGCTGCGGCTGGAGAGCAGTGAACATCACTATCACAGAGTAGTTACGAGGTGGAGCCTTCACAAATCTTCGGAATTTGTCTCCATTCATGCGGATGACCGAACGCCTCGAGCTCCACTCCATCAGCTGTTCCACCTTTTCAGCCAAAAGATTCTGTAATTGAAGACAAGAATAAGGAATGTTTATGCTTAAGCTTCAATCACTTTGTACCTCTACATCCTCAGAGCTCCTATGGACTTAAGCAGGAGGGAGACACCTGTATATAGCTTACAGCAGAATTTAGTCTTCTATATAGACAAGTAGATTTTAAGTATTTAAAAAAAATTAACTCAATGTGGTCTTAAACAGAAAGGATACATAAAATGAAATCAAACAGGTTGTGACCAAAGGCAAAGGAATAGAGTAAGGTTGACGGCCTAAATACAAGATACCAGTAGAGCAATCATTTAACTTACATTAAAAGTTGGAAGCTTTAGAAAATGCAGCATTACATTACGTTTATTCTATTTAGTAAAAATCACGGCAAGATGTTGTCAGTCACTCAAACATTAAGATGAAAGAAAAATGTAGCTACAAAGAGACAGAAATAGTTACTATGTTCAGAATTTCCTTACAAATATGTATCATATTGAATTTAAATAAATATAAGCTTTCTATTTTGCTACAGACAGGAGTGCACTTTCTTATAAACCCATCTACCCACATTCCATTATGATTAATGTTTTTACTAGCTTTCAAGACTGAGATTTCCAAA
Organism: Aramus guarauna; assembly: GCA_013400195.1. Lineage (NCBI taxonomy): Eukaryota > Metazoa > Chordata > Aves > Gruiformes > Aramidae > Aramus > Aramus guarauna. The sequence continues at coordinate 228,413 of VXBL01003188.1, forward strand.
ATATTTTGGCTGAACCATTAAGTGTATACGGAAAAAAAAAATTGCTCATGTGTGGCTTTTCTTTTGTATGAAAGCATTCCATCCATGAATGATTTAAAAGAAGGCTATGAGACATACTAGAAGATAGCTCTTGAGTTAAATACATTCATCTAACTATTCCTATGAAAATCCATTTATACCTTTTTTTTTTTTTAATCAAGTAAGCCTGATGTCACACATGGTCAGCAGAGACTTTTGAGTCTCCTAAATTACCTAGTTTCAGTGAAGCTGCATTGACCATGCTCTAGGTGGACTGCTACACTTACAGCGTATCAGGATCAATGCAACAATCCATCTTGTTTTAAGTTTTCGGTTCCCTGCTCAAGGACACTGAGGAAGCTGCCTAATACCAAATAAGAGCTGAAAACAGAATGGAGAAAACTGGAATATTACAACTTGCACAGAAGCCGAGTGCTGAAAGAAGGTGAGAAGGACAGCAGGGGACAGACAGAGGCAGAAAGTGAAGAATGGGCACCAAACAAAAGAGAAACTAAGTTTAGAAAACTCAAGGTGAGAGACCGCTGCTAAAGTACGCACGAGTTAGTGAAAGGATATACAAACTGATGAGGGTCTGCTGCGGAAGGGTAGAATAAACTACCTTAACAAAACATATTGAAATGGGGATGCTCTTGAGAAAAGAGAACATGATGACAGGCAAGGTAATGGTAAAACTCAAATACTGTGCAGGAACAACTGAGCAAGGAGACAAGGTGGCTTTTCTAGGACTTTAAAACAAACAAACAAACAAACAAAACAAACAAATCCAAAAAACAACCAACAACAAACCAAACCAAAACCTGAATGAAATAGAAAAATTAGCTTATCTAGTAACATTTTGACAAATCAGTAAGGTTATAAATAAGAGTAGAGACAGATACATGAGGAGAAGGAAGGAGCGAAATACAAGGATAAAGGAAAATTACATTTTGCCTGTCAGATCTTTCATCTTAAAAATTAGCAGAAGATGCCCCTTGGAGCTCCTTATAAGGCACAGCTGGTCATCAGAAGTTTCGAGTTCAAAAGAAGCTTTGACGAGGGTAAATGATGAACTGTTCTGGGACAGCCACATGACGTGTTCAGCCCCAGCCCCAGCCGAGCACCACGCCGCCACTAGCTCACCCCTCCCCCGGCGGGGTGGGGAGGAGAACGGACAAAGGCAAAAACCTCGTGGGTTGCGGTAAGGACAGTTTACTGGGACAGCAAGGGAGAGGGAAACAATCAACAACAGCACTGGTAACAGATATTCACAAGTCGCGATAGCAGAAAGCCATTTATCGGTCCGATGATGGACCGACCGGACGCTCAGCCCTCCCCAGAGCCGCGCCGAACCCGCCNCAGAAAGTGAAGAATGGGCACCAAACAAAAGAGAAACTAAGTTTAGAAAACTCAAGGTGAGAGACCGCTGCTAAAGTATGCACGAGTTAGTGAAAGGATATACAAACTGATGAGGGTCTGCTGCGGAAGGGTAGAATAAACTACCTTAACAAAACATATTGAAATGGGGATGCTCTTGAGAAAAGAGAACATGATGACAGGCAAGGTAATGGTAAAACTCAAATACTGTGCAGGAACAACTGAGCAAGGAGACAAGGTGGCTTTTCTAGGACTTTAAAACAAACAAACAAACAAACAAAACAAACAAATCCAAAAAACAACCAACAACAAACCAAACCAAAACCTGAATGAAATAGAAAAATTAGCTTATCTAGTAACATTTTGACAAATCAGTAAGGTTATAAATAAGAGTAGAGACAGATACATGAGGAGAAGGAAGGAGCGAAATACAAGGATAAAGGAAAATTACATTTTGCCTGTCAGATCTTTCATCTTAAAAATTAGCAGAAGATGCCCCTTGGAGCTCCTTATAAGGCACAGCTGGTCATCAGAAGTTTCGAGTTCAAAAGAAGCTTTGACGAGGGTAAATGATGAACTGTTCTGGGACAGCCACATGACGTGTTCAGCCCCAGCCCCAGCCGAGCACCACGCCGCCACTAGCTCACCCCTCCCCTGGCGGGGTGGGGAGGAGAACGGACAAAGGCAAAAACCTCGTGGGTTGCGGTAAGGACAGTTTACTGGGACAGCAAGGGAGAGGGAAACAATCAACAACAGCACTGGTAACAGATATTCACAAGTCGCGATAGCAGAAAGCCATTTATCGGTCCGATGATGGACCGACCGGACGCTCAGCCCTCCCCAGAGCCGCGCCGAACCCGCCCCGCCCCGACCAGCCCCCTTTTGTGGTGAGCATGGCGTCACTTGGGACGGAATAGCCCCCGGCCAGCCTGGCTCACCTGGCCTGGCTCCTTGGGACATTAACTCTATCCTAGCCAGAACCAGGTCACTACATTTATTTGACACTATAAAGCCTTAAAAAAAACCAAACCAAACCAAAACAAAGCTCGTAGGTTTTCATTCTCATTCTCAGAATTTAGCTGAGATTTGTAATCACAGATATGAAGGAGAGTTTACAAATCTTGTTATCATAAGAATATCAATGAACCAATTAATAATACAATTTTTCTTCTGCTAAAGACATATGTTTTTGGTAGTTTTGCTTCAAAAAAAGATGTGAGTTCTTTTCTTTAAAAAGAATCATAAAGCAGATTACATAAAAATGAAGCCTACTCATTTGTAAGATTTCCTTGGATTAGCAGTGCCTGGATTAAATCTTTCTGTTCATTTTTAAAAATTCACTAGTTTTGCATGAGGACCTTCAGTCAGTAATGCACAATAAAACACAAGGAGCTAAAAAGGATGTGTACCCCATTCCCAAAAGCTTTCATAACTGAAGCAAAAAAGATAAACCAAGGAGAACTAATAAAAAGACACAACTTTTAAATTAAAGGAAGGATGCATAATATCTTACCTGGTACAGAAAACCAAAGACTTTTCAGAATAGGCCTTATTCAGAGATAAGAAATAGAAATCCATGAAGTATCATTAAGGATACTAAAGCAAAAGAATTATCTCCACAGAAAAACCCGTGAGGAAAAAAAACCCCACAGCTCTATTACTATACTCTATATAATTTGTTTCTACAAAATAACCAGTGATATCAGAAGAGTCTTACTCAGAGAAGTCCCAAAGTTTCACTTTGAAGCTTGTTGCCAATAAACAATTGCCTTGATTCCTTCAGATTCAGCCATGTATAACATCTCCTTCATGTAGCTCTTGTGCAATACTGTGAAGTTCACCATAATGTTCTCAATCACTTGTATCTTTTGCTTTGCTGTTCCTAAATGCACTAGGTAAAAAGCTAGTAACTAAACTAACCGAATGTTTACTACACTAGGTAATCAGGTTAGTACTTCAGGAGTATAAAGTCACTAGGGACAATTTTACTACTTGCTTCACTGGATTCTGAAGAAATCTAGTTTTCAAACAGAAAGTTATCATTGAATAGATTGCAGATAATCACACACATCATGAAACATTCTGCTATAGACAATATTTCTCTTAGGTAACTGACTGCACTTAGATATCCTACCACTTTTTAGTCCACTTTATTCCAGAAACTCTCCTTTTGCAGAGTAATTGATAGAAGAGACCTTGGGACTGACAACTCTAGAATTCACAACGAAGTCTGTAGAATATCCTATATTTTACAGCTTTCTGATTTGTAACACTTTACAGATAGACGAAGGTCTGATACTGTTTTGTCATTTATAAAACATTTGCACAATATATGCTGCTGAATAAGTTATCAACCCCCTCCTCATCTCATTTAATAATGAAATCCAAGAAAATTTAGTATTAAATGAGTTTCCATTTTAGCTGTGCATTTTACTTGGAAGATAAGTAACCCTGTTCATGAAATATGGCACATTTCAACATTCCAACCATCTACTTTAGCTTGGGATCAAAAAGGCACCCACTTTTCAGACACTAAGAAAATTGGCCAGTCTGTTAAAAGGGAGGGAATGTATATTTTAAACAAATACTCAAGCTAACAGCCTTATGGATTTCATAATTCAGAATGTAACTTTCATATTTTTAGAAGAAAATTGAAAGTTTGTAAGATGAAAGTATATAAAAAAGAACACCAGATTCTTGAATAAAGGCACGAGTATGAGCTCTACCTTCTCCTGTGTAAAGGGTATCGTGATTTAGCCCCAGCCAGCAGCTATGTACCGTGTGGCTGCTCACTCACTCCTTACCCTCGGTGGGATGGGGAGGAGAATCAGAAGAAAAAGGTAAAACTTGTGGGTTGGGATAAGGACAACCCTTGAAAAGGTAACTGAGGAAACCCAGAATCCAGGAATTTTCTGATGCAACAAGGAAAGCAGTTCTTTGCTTAGGACAGGGATTTCTCCATAAAGAGATCACCTATGAAAATTTATTTTTGTTGCTTGAGTAGAGCAGAGTCATTGCTATTTTGGCCTCAATCCTGTTAAGCAAACAAGCAGTCCCCACTGAAATAAGCTGCTTGAGACAGCAGTTCTAAATAATTCCGCTTTTGTCCCTATGGCTAGCAAAACATTTTTCCATTTGCAGTTTTCCATATCATTGAATCAAGAAGAAAGCAAAAGAATAAAGTTAAAGTTCATCTATTATAGATCTCAGTTTCCAGTGATGTGATGAAACAACTACGCCACCTGTCAAAATTGTAGGCAACTTGTGACAAGTTCTGAAACAGAAGATGCTGACAGGCCAAGCTTCTGGCATCTGCACCTGAAGCAATTCCCTACTAGGGATTGCTTCCCAGTGATCCCCCGTATCTCCTTCTCTGCTTCTTAACCCAACAGAGCTTGGCATCTACAAGCCTTCCCTTTCGTACTCTGTGACTAGCAGATTAGCTGCTCAAAACACAGCTTGCTTTATTCACTCTCCCAAGACTCAGTACCTACAAGACAAAGCATAAACAACAACAACCGCCACTTTGTATACACACATTTTGCCTCACTTGACTGTTAATCCTCCTTAGCCAGATTTTCTAAATTTCTTTTGGCCCAAATAAAACCATCTCTCTCTCGGGGAAAAAACCCCACAACCAACCAAAAGACAAAACAAACAAAAAATCCCTGCAAAACAAAAACCCACCCAGATATTCCTAAATGATGCTTGCTCTGTTTGTCCAATGGATGCTACTTACATTTTCAAGACAAACCTCTTTTTTTAAAACAAAAAAAAATACTTAAGATTTAAGCACTTGTTGATTCAGATTTGACGATCTGGGAAATACACATCATAGTAACACAGCTGGAATATGGCAAAGGGAAGTTTCTCCTTAGTTCTCACAGAAGTTTTATCAGATTGTCTTTATCATATAAACATATTTCCAATTGGTTTACATTACTGAAAATGTATTTTGAATGAAGTTTCTTCTTTAGACCTCCTTTCGTTTACCTCGCCTTCAGTCAGAACAACATCACACAGGTAACTTAAGGCATAAAGGGCTATTTAAAAAGGCAAAGAACAAAGTCCCAATGATACTACTCAATGCTTCGGTGTCCAAACTAGCCTCCTTTCATTTGAAATGCACTGGCTCTGTTTATAATTTGCTGCTTTCAGGTTTCAGAAGAGGTTTCAGCTCTTTTGGATGTAAGAGGGTGGCTCCTGAATACTAAAGACACGTAAACATGGAAAACTTCAGCTCTAGAAAGGCAGGATCAAGAACTGTAGGACGAGATACTGGTATTAGTAAAAGTTCTCAAAAAAATTAGGCAGGGCCTTAAATCTACTGTCAATCACTATAAAGCCTGACGCATTGGTTATTACCAAGGCATTCCCCTTTCCTGATGAAAAATTCAACTTCAGTCCAGATGCTCAAATTTCACAGTTTCTGTAGTGCATGAAATAAAGTAAGGAGTTTCTTATTAATGATTTTATACTATATTTCCTACTGGAGATGAATTAACTACAGATTTTGTAAAGTATTTCTTAAATTATGATATTGCAAATAAAAAAAAAACTGAGGTGGCTTGACTTCCTTGTTTCCTTTATGTGTCTAGGAATGTACTACCAGCTAATGTGGACTGAATGACCACCCTTGATGAAGACTGCTTTGTTCACTTAGCTGCATCAAATCCCCAAGAAATGTTAGCTTTGCAGGTAATTATTTCATAACAACACTCACTGTAAAAAACCCCAAGGTTGTGCTGATAAGGCATGTAAACTATCTCCTAAGTCTCTCAAGCTGATATATGTAGCTTAAATTCCAATTTGTTTTAACAGTCTTTTTTAGTCTTTAGTTACCCTAAGAATAATAGGATAGAGAAACTAACTGTACTAATAAATGCATTTCAGCAGTATGTTGTAAGAACAGTTAACTCCTCTAAAAATGTGTCTGATAAACATTCACAGATATGTAATTACTGATGCCATTACATTAATGGATGAAAAACAGTGGAATTAACATTCAAAGTGGTGTTACAGCCTATTTAAATTTACATTCATTTCTCTGTTGTCCCTCGTTCACCTGATACCTGCATACAAATGTAATTTACACTACCAATATATCAGTATCCTTGAAGATACCAAAAATAGTTTTATAGTTCATAAGCCTTGACAAACAATACTTGCGTATACTCAGGTAATTTTATGTACTTATATCGTTCCCTATCCACTAAAAAGGGAGAAGATAGATGACTACTTTCCTGCACAAGCCTTCTAAACAAGACCTTACATGGCTCATGGACTTGAAAGTGCTAAGGAAGAGTAACTTCTTTCATCTGTCTAGATCTTTACTCCTCTCCAACACTTCCTTAGATTATTCTGGAACCTGGCAAAAAATTAAAACATATTTGACTTTTATCGAAGTTTATTCCTCTTCAAAGACAGACATGCACCATCAGTAGCTTTATCCAAAATATTTATTCCCTATTTTGAAGGTGTCTATAATCAGGAATAGAAACCATGGGTCATGTCAAATTTACGAACTTTTTAAAATGTAATTTCTCGATTTACAACACAAGAAACCCTTGGTCTAATGGAGAACTCCAAGATTAACTTTCTGGATATTCCATTGGGCAACATACTTTTCTGCAGCAGAAATTACCAAAGTTTACATTAAATTCTGGAGGCATCAGAAGCACAGTACAATTTGTTCTATAAGTTATAAGATCATAAACTAATTCTTCTATTGAGAATGCCTGTATCAGTACTGCAAATATTTCCTTTCCTGTCCTCCTCTCCCCTCTGCAGCTTTCCGTTATCTTTCAAAGGCTGGTTTTTCATTAAAAAAAAGCATGAGTTAATGCGAGTATTACTAACCACTAAAATATACAGAAATCTGTTAGGATACTTTCCCTTTCAAATTATGTATTTATTTTAAAAGCCATTGCCTAAACATAATTGAGAAGCCATGTAAGCTGGCACAGTATGACTGACTTGATATTATGCTCCATTGACTTGAAGTCATTTAGCTGTGACTGAGGATCTGCTTCTTGGAATCAGACACCAATTTTCATCTTTATGCAAAATAGCCTACATTTTGTGGTATTAAGCCTAAAATTGTCCTTTTAAGGCTGAGTAGATAAATGAACAGAGACCTAAAAGCACTGAGGTTTTTTATTTTAGCCCGTAAGTTGCTGTATTAGCAATTTAAGAAAAAACTGGTTGATTCCCTGTTACATGGAGCTGTCATTTTCTGATTATTATACAAGAAAGTAGTAACACTAATATTTTTTCCACTGTAGAAAATGCAAGATAGAAAGTAACCTGCGTAATGGTTTACATGGATGTATTTTGTCCAATTGATTATAAAAAGATCCTTAAATTCCATGAAGTATAATCCAAAATTGGCACTTCCTTTCAAAATAAAAGAAATTAATAATTTTTTGTCATTAATTCTTTTTTAAAATTTCACAATTTGTGACAAATTTTATTTTTTAATTAATGTAGTATTCATAAAGTTCACTTAATTTAAATAAAGTCTGTGAAGTCAACAATATGAGTTACATATTAGGACTCTAGAACAAGCACACAGTTTAATTCAGGAAAGAGAATCCCTACTCTACTGCATTAAATAAATGCAAGTTAAACTGTTTTAAGAGTTCATAGAAATAATTTTAAGCAAGATGCCTTATACATCCACAGGCTTTTTCTCTACTGTTTTATTTTACTTTCTTTTAAAAGCATGGAAGTAATTAAAAACATAATGAGAAATATCAAAAGGATGAATTATGAATTAGAGAAAAGATACTACAACAAAAGCATCAGCTAAACCTCAAAGTACATTTTGCTTAGGTCACCTTTATACTGAAAAGATATTAGTCTCAGGAGAGCATAATATAGGACAACCAGGATGATTCCAAGAGTACTTGTTATATAGAAAGGCTAAAAAAGTTCCATTTATTCTCAGTGGAAAACATTTCAGGGTGACCTAGCAAAAATATTGCAAAAGTTCTTGATTAAAAGATGGGGAGAAATCCTTAGGAAAAATATTTAAAAGATGCAAAAAAGTTAAAAAGTAACATCATTCTGCACAGATATTTCAATTTAATAATAAGATGATCAACCTCCTAATTCTAAATGACTGTGTATTTTTTCAGTATTCAGAACCTTCAGATTCCTGGGAAGTGGACATGACTACACCTCTTAGAGTGCTAAATTTATGATTTTTAAGCAGGTACTTCAAGTTAATTCTATGCACAATTACTATTTCACAAATAAAAACCTCTTTCTAAATCCAGGAACACGTCTCACAGCTACAGATTAATCAAGGCACGTTTACTCATTCAGCATGCCATTTTCAATTATTTCTGTGTTTTAAGTAACACTAAACTTAGCTGGGACAGCCTTTTAAATGAATTGCTATTTATATTGACATTCTGTGTTTCAGAAATTTTTCTACATCCCCCAAGATTTTTTTATTAAGTTCAGCTTGCTGCAATACTCATCTCACATCATTCAGCAGCCTGGCTGAATTTACACTGGAGAATTATGAATTAACTACTGAAAGCCATTCAAGAGCTATTATATATTTTATGTACCTCTCCTGTGCTACAAATAATATTGACTTCTTGGAAACATTATTAACATGCTTATTTTTTAAAAATAAAGTAACTTTTGATCCCATTCTTTTCCCTTCACCACTTTAGTGTTTGCTGAAATCAGCAGGCAGCCTTATTTAAGCTATCCAGATCATCTGAAGAAATGGCACTTCTCTACTAAAAGCAAAGGCTCGATAGTACAGAAAGACACATGCCATTTCTCCTTTTTTCCCCCTCAAATGTCATTTTTCTGTTGTTTTCTAAGGCTAGAGTCCAAAGTTTTTGAAAAGATGAAAAGTAGGTCTCTCTTGCTTGAATTATATTCCTGTTTGACTACTCTCAAGCATTGTTTGTGAAGAGAAATTGAACATTTCTCCAAACAGTGCTACATAACCAACTGTTCCCTGTCAACTTCATTGCAAATTATTTTGTCCAGCTGAATCTCTTTAAAATAAGAGATTTAAAAAAAAAAAAAAAAAAGGCATTACAGAGCAAGTCATAAGAACTCAGTAATCCAGGATCAGGTTCCTCATATACTAAATAGTTTCGTACATACCAGAGCATGTAGCTCATGTACTTTGTATAGAATGAGGAGATGCTGCCTAGGGAGAAATGCAAATAACTTACATAGTATGATCCTTTAAAAAAAAAAAAACCAAAAACTCTTCAGAATATTTTGTCTTACAAGACTTTCTGTATCCGTAAGAGAAAGATTGGAAGAAAATAAAAAAGTCAACGTTAACTTGAATTTTGCTGTTTCTTTGAGATACACTACAGGCAATCAGAATACTGAAGTCTGAACATGAAGAAAATAGTCTGCATTTCTTATCTAGTCTGGTTCTAGGTTCAGTTTGTAAGTCTAGAGCAATTTCACAGAATCACAGAATGGCTGAGGTTAGAAGAGACCTCTGGAGATCATCTAGTCCAATCTCTCTGCTCAAGCAGGGCCACCTACAGCTGGTGGCCCAGGAACATGTCCAGAATGCTTCTGAGTACTTCCAAGGAGGGAGACTTCACAACTTCCCTGGGCAACCCTTCCCAGTCCTTGGTCATCTACACAGTGAAAAACTGCTTCCTGATGATCAAACAGAACCTTCCGTGTTTCAGTTTGTACCTGTTGCCTATGGTCCTGTCACTGGGCACCAATGAAAATAGTCTGTCTCTATCTTCTTTACAATTTACCCTTCAGGTATTTATATACATTGGTAAGATCCCTCCTGAGCCTTCTCTTCTCTAAGATAAACAGTCCCAGCTCTCTCAGTCCTTCCTCAGAACATGTTCAATTTCAAGACATCAGATGGAAAGCATGATATTTAAAGGAAGTGCATGACAAGATAGTACTTTACTGAGCAGTAGTTCCTCCCTATTTTTTGTTCTTCATGAGTGTAAAGCAAGTTCTACTCTACAGAGTAGCATCTAGAGGAAAGGGGACTTAAACAAATATAGACACCAACAAAATTGCCCTTTTGTTCAAACAATGCTGAGACTATTTGTTCCTTGTTTCATGGTAAATTCAGAAATCTACATTACTGGAAAGACCGTTCCTTTCCTAGTGATATGTACACAGTGCTGTTGAATTAGCATACTACCACTCCTTTCCCCCCACACTCCTTACCTGCACATTCCTCTGCATATTTGTGGAACAACAAGATTTTAGGTTGAAAGTTGATATAGCAATGATGATGGTGACACCACACAGAGGTAAATAACTTTAGAAATTCGAGGTTGCTTTGCCTTTGGTGAAATGCTGGCAACAAATCACAATTTGACAGGGGGAAAAAGCCAAGAGAGCAACAAAAGTTCAGGGTATTACTGGATTTTCTCTCTGAAAATTTAAAGAACTTAAACGGCATCTGGGTCTTTTTGCTCTCTGTAAACAGGGATTCTAGAAAGACATTTTACAAAGCCACTGACAGCTGAGCTCTCTTCACTGTGGAATCACCACACAGAGACTAATCCCTCAAAGCCCTGAAGTACTGCCATCAAGCCAGACAACCAATCTATGGGTAATGTTAAAAAGGAACTTCCTTCCTAATCATCAATTTTATAAGTTATTTCAAACACCAGGTTAAAATACAAATGCTGTATCTTCAATCCCTGGAAGTACAGAATAGATGACTAAACTGCTACAATGAAAACAAGTTTTATTTTAGAAAGAAGCTTATGAACTGCTAGCTATGGAAAAAGCATCAAGACTTCACAGTGAATTAGATTTCTAAAGGAAGATTGGGAAGGGGCAGGAGCATGTCCTGTTAAAAGAAAGAATACTAAGAACAAATTAATTCAACAACTATTTAAAATGCATAGTTAATACAATACATATCGGAGATGCTTTGGTTCCATAAATGAGTGAAAACACACTGGAATAAAAGCAATAAAACGGCAGAAATTAAATTGTTATAAGGGCACTTAAGCACTGCTTGGTAATCAGAAATATAACTTCTTGAACAGGAAAACAATGAAAGCTCAATCAAACATAGTGAAATAATTTTGACAGAATCCCCTTAAGAATAACAAATGCAAATTTTTATTTTTAAATTGCTCCATCAAGGAATGTAACAGTACTTTACTTTGTTATTTTATAACAGATAGTTAAAATGAGGGTATATAACATAAAATAATTTTAAAGGAAGCTAAGTGACCTTTAACTAAATCAACAAGCAATAAGCAGAGTTCTTATGAATAAGTTGCTCCAGACAAGCACAGAAAGACCAGTTAAGTTGATCTGGAGGCCACATAAAGTATCTAGGTGAAAAACATTCTGGGTATGAGCACACTGGCTATTTCATCTCCCAAAACATTAAAAAAAAAAATAAAAAAATCCCACCAATCCACAAAAAAACCACACAGCCAGATGTCACAGATTTACCTTTTTGGTATTACCACGAGGATTCTCAAGCACCTATTCCTTATTGGCACCTTCACTATCAATAAGAAATGCTACCTTGCTGATTATCACACAGGCAAACTGGAAAATAGAATTAACTCTCTCATCTGCCTCTTCACAGCATCTGAACAGTAAGCAAACTAAAAGACTAACGGCAGAGGAAAGATGTGGTGGGGATATGCAATAAACACTTTCTATCTTGTGACAAGACAATTAGTACTTTCTGAAATAAAATATCTAACTATGCACAAACTAGTCTATGTACAAATTAAGAATTTCAAAGATCAGATTCAAAAAGTTGCAGGCAAAATAGTTATCAATCTTTAGAGTGGAAAAAGTTGTTGTTATTACCAAAGACACTGAAACATCTTCTAACTACCTACCACAGACACGAGTTGCATTTCTTCCTTAAAATTCCAGATGCTTTTCGTGTTTTACCCGTAAACCCAAGTACCCATAGGATTAAGCCTCCAATACATGGTAGAAAAGAAACAAATATTACATAAAATATCATTATTATTCTCAAAAATTATAGCTCTTACATCTGCTAAGTCCAGGGTTATTACGGTTAAAAATAACTGCAAATTTTCTACAAAATGCTAGGTTATTCTTTTGCTAAAAAGGAAAATGTCAATTTCAAGACCTAAACAAGTAAAGAAATATTAAGCTTCAATTCTGTAGCAGACCTAGTACTGACCACTGATTATTCTGCATTTAAAGTTAAGAAAAACAGAATGAATACTTGTGCTTTTGAAGTGTAGGGTATTTAAAGACAGAGAAGAAAGGGAAAGAAAAAAATTATTCGGCAGTTTGGTTTTTGTCATTGATTTTAAGGAGTTTGTTGACATAGAATAATGAAAAATATAAAAGGAGAAAGGAAGTATGACTATAAAAGTTGACATTCCACAGACCTATCCTAGAGATTCGATTTGAAAGCAATTAGAAGGGTAATTCTGTGAAGTACTTTCCCTAACTTATTTTTTTTTTCCAGCTGAAGAAGAGACATCACTGTTCTCGATTACCTAAATCCACTCAGACATAGTCTGAAGTCCTCTGTAGATCCCAAGACCACTGATATTAGGACATAAGAGAGGCTGTAGTAGCTCAGACCAAAAGTCAGCCTAGTCCATATCCAATAGTGGACTCATCCAAAACATTACAGGAACTGAGCAAACATATATATCCTAGTATATACTCTCCCAGCCCTCACCATTTGCATCTCAGGGGCATTCTGAGGTAGCAAACGCTATCTTTGTATTCAAAATAACTCCACAAAGGATAAACACTGAAAAATTACTGAAGTCAAAGGCTGCATTATCTTTAAAGAACAGATCCATTCATACGTGAATAAAATTTATGCAGCTTCTTGTCTTGTCTTGGTTAGCAGCTAGCTGCAAAGATACACTACAGCTAATTCAACTTATTATCTCACATTTAAACATTCTAGTTTTGAAATCTGCATTCTTTAAGGTCAATATTAGCACACTAGTTAAGCACATCACCTTGCAGCACCCCACCTTCAATTCCCATTCAACCTAGGTTTTAAAATCCACGTGAGGGGAAAAAATTGCACCTCGGAAACCTTATTTTATAGTCTGAGGCATCTGTAGAAACAGTTTCGCTACAAAAAATTCACCTTTATGAATGAGGTCTTCAGTACTGCACTCTCTCCCATGCGACCCTAAGACAGCCACTTCCCTAGTTCCCCCACAAATGCCACACCATTTGCCATGATAATGAACTAGCAAAGTTAGCTACCCAGTAGATCCAGACAGAAAGTGAAAACAAATCATTTTAGTTAAGAGACAGTATACATTGCCTTTTTTTTTTTTTTTTTTTTTACAATAGCACAATGATCTCAGATAGATCAGTCATACCTTCCTATTGGAAGGACAATCCATGAAAACTGAAGCAGCAACTGACCAAAAATCACAGAAGAGTTCTGATCTATTAATTTGTCAATTTAACATTACAAACTCATTTACAAAGATGACCTAAAAGGTCATCTAAATAGTCAAAGATCACGTGGGAAAAAAAATCTTTGATAAGCTTACTCTACTTTAGAGAGCAGGAGGCAAGTAAAAGGATGATACTTTTGATAGATTAACAATAATTGCTATTGAGAGGAAGATTAAAATTATAAGATCTGATAAATAAATGCAAAGCTCACCAATATGTTTAGCAACAAAATTGGTGAATTTTCATTGAACATGCAAGAACAAATAATAAATCACCTCATTCATTACAAGGAAAAATGTCCATCAGGAACATTCACATTGGTTGCACCACTTGAAATATAGTCAAATTAAGGAGATTTTCATCATTTAAACTTCTTATAGTCTTAAAAAGATATGAGAGAAAAAGTAGATACCACTTATCAGGTCATTCCAATTTTAGTCTGGCACAATTTATACTCCATGTTGTTCAAGGGAGTCAGAGTTTCAGACTTCATGAACTGGACACTAGAAAAAAAACAACACCACCTTTTCTACAGAACTGTACTATTGGTTGTGACAAAATTTCCCTTCCCCTCTGGGAGGGTGGAAATCAATACTAGCATTAGGTATGTGCAGATCCCTAAATAAAATTCTCAAGTTAGACAATTAGTTTTTCCCCTTGATATTTAGAAGAAAATAATTATGGAAAAAATGTTCATTCTGACAAGCCTAAAGATGAAACAAAGTAATAGAAATTACATTCAGATTTAAGAAATCCACTGCAGACATTTCAACTCCTCCCCACACATTTTCAGTGAAATAATACATCAGCAACCACAGGGAGGAGAAAGTATCACCAGAAATTAGATGCAATTACTGTCCTAATCCCTACAGACACAAAGACTGAGAATATACTTTATCTCCATTTGACAGAAACCTATCCTTTTACAAGAACACCACATGATTTGCTAGAAACTTTTAGGTCTGAATCACATTTAAAAATAAGTACATGAGGCATTACTTTCCAATTTACTTTCCTGGTACATAAGTACTTATCTCCCACCACAAGAATGTAGTTCAACTGAATTGAATTTACTCTGCAAAACAATGTAATTCTAATAAGGAAAACATTTATAAACTGTGTAAGATTATGAAATGTATATGGGACACAAAAATTAAAAATAATGTAGTTAAATATTCTGCACTATATATACACATGAAGTTACATATACAGGACAAACTGGATAAATATTAATCAACCATACAAATGGGTTGCTTTATACACACAATCTAAATAGCATTCTGACTTGATTGAAATCATCTGACTGCCTAACTGATACATGGTTAGTTTGGTTCATTGGGTTTGGCCAAATATCCACTAATGTAATGTTTTCTGGTACAAGGTGAGAAGAGACACTTAATATTATTCTGAAAAAATACTGCTTTCCCAAAAGCTATGCAAACATATGGTTCAAAAGACAAACAAGAGTACAGAAATGCAAGTATTTAAAGATCCCATAAAATAGAACAGACAGGGCTTGTGGGCCAGATGGCTTTTTACCAGCTCTTTGTAAAAGGGAGTGGGGAGAAGTAATCTGTAGTGTGACTGAGTCACTTTGCATATATGCAGTTCTATCTTCAGGATAAGTTACCAGAATCTGTAACACTAAAATAAAACTTCATATTTATACAAAACTAAATACCCTGTTTGAGGCACTGTCCTGGTTTCAGCAGAGATGGAGTTAATTTTCTTCCTAGCAGCTGGTATAGTGCTGTGGTTTGGGTTTAGGATGCGAATAATGTTGATAACATACTGATGTTCTAGTTGTTGCCAAGCAGTCAAGGACTTTTCAGCTTCTCATGCTGCCCTGCCAATGAGAAGTTGGGGGGTGCCCAAGAAGCTGGGAGGGACACAGCGAGGACAGCTGACCCAAACTGGCCACAGGGCTATTCCATACCATATGACGTCATGCTCAGTATATAACTGGGGTTTGGCTGGGAGGTGGAACAACTCGGGAACTAGCTGAACATTGGCTTTGTGTGGCGAGAAACTGTGCTGTGCCTCACTTGTTTGGTATATTATCATCATTATTATTATTATTTTCTTCCTTTTCTGTCCTATTAAACTGTCTTTATCTCAACCTATGAATTTTACCTTTTTTCTTTTCAATTCTCTCCCCCATCCCACTGAGGGGGGAGGGTTGTGGAGTGAACAAACAGCTCTGTGGTTGTTTTTAGCTGCCTGTGGGGTTAAAACACAACAGGCACGTTACAATTTTGACTTAAAAAAAAAAATACAGTTAACACAAGAGGAAAATTTACTCTCCTGCTACTTCTAAATGGCATGTAAACAGACTGGCTGGAAGAAGTAACAAGATGTAAGTTTCAGACAATTAAAACTGCAAATTTCAATACAAGAAATTTCAAGACAAGATATGTTTTAAAAACATTAAAGCAAAAAGCTATGTACCTGAGGCAAGTCTATGCTTTCACAGAGGCTGCGGGTTTTAAAGGAAAGTTGTGCTGGAGAAAATTCAGTTCCTGAATCAACTGTAGAAACCACCTGAGCAAGCTCCATCACCTGCTAATCTTTCCTTACAGTTCCTACTACCAAACAGCTGCTTTTTCTCTTTTCCATCACTGTCATGGTTTAATCCCAGCCAGCAATTAAGCACCACACAGCTGCTTGCTCACTCTCCCCACAGAGGGGTGGCGGAGAGAATCAGAAGGGTAAAAGTGAGAAAACTCGTGGGTTCAGGTAGGGACAGTTTAATAGGTAAAGCAAAAGCTGCACACAAAGAAACACAAAGCAAGGAATTCATTCGCCACTTCCCATGGGCNAAATATCCCTCTGAACAGTTGGGGTCAGCTGTCCTGGCCATGTTGCCTTCCAACTCCTTGTGCATCCCCAGCCTAGTCGCTGGTGGGGTGCTGTGAGAGGCAGAAAAGCCCTTGGCTCTGTGTAAGCACTGCTCAGCAGTAACAAAAACATCCCTGGGTTATCAGCACTGGTTTCAGCACAAACCCAAACCACAGCCCTATACTAGCTACTTTGAAGAAAATTAACTCTATTCCAGCTAAAACCAGCACATTCACTCACTGACATGAAAGTACCCACTTTTCCCATAGAAATAAATAAGAAGAAAGAGAGGAAATGACTATTAGCTTACTTCTAGCAGATCAGGCCACCAGAATTCTAAGTGGAGCACAGAGAACAGAAAAGAAAGATTCAGAAAGTCATGGAATTTCTTCTAGGAAGAGGAGATCAAGAAGATATTCTAAAAGTAACACAGGATCAACAACAATAGGAGGAAAGCAGACCTGGAAAATGGTCAAGAGGATATAACTATAAAGGATGCAAGCTTCTGCCATACTCACAGCATACACTTGATCAGTATACTCTAATATATGTATAAAGCTTAAAGAAGCAAGAAGTTCATGGCCTTAAACAAAAGCCTGTCAAAGAATCCATGGCAGCTGTATTGAACTCACAACTGAACACACCTTTTAAACTGCAGAACAATGTATTTCTTCTCCAATATTACAAAGATAAAGAATTCATAGACCAGATTATGTCGTCCAGGGTACAAGTATAACATTGTTGGTTTCACTTATGCTTTATATTAATTTTGTGCAAGGAAGTATTAGTTCAGTATTGTTATTTATATAATCAGAGCATTAAGAAATCCTAATTAATGAGCAGAATTTAAATGTGCAAGGTACTGGAGAAGCATGTAACAGAGACAGTTCTCATCCCCAAGAGTTTGGAAGCTACAAATCAAGGAAGACAAAGCAGTTCTCATTTGCTTCTTTATGTATATCTGCACATAGAATAGAAGAAACCAGTGAAGACCATGGGTTAACATGGTCCACAGTTGCTTCACGTTTATTGTCTAACCACTGACAAGGTTTCAGAACCTTGACAGCAAAACAGACTTAAAGAGGGATTTAAAAGAACAGGAATGTTTGTAGTGCTTTGTGAGGTGTTGTTTCAATAGGAAAAATATTAATAAATTTCAACCAGAGATACTTGTTTTAAAGACAAAGACAACAAAGACACTGCAGGATAATAAAGAGTAGGAAGTTGGTAAAAAAAATTTGCTTATGCACAAAATGAGTAAAATAAAATATCTTCTGTAAATTTGGTTTACTACCCATTGTTGCAGAAGTAAATAGTATGTCATTTTGTCACAAAAATTGAAGGACCAAGGCTAGAATACAAACAGAAGACAGATGTGGTAAGTAAAGTGCTCATTTTTTTGAGTTTTCAAAGCAGCCATTGCTTTAATATTCATTAACTGGAGAGACCCTTTATTTTATCCTGAAGCCCTAATTATTGTGAACCCACACTGTCATCTACATTTTTTTGCAAGACTGCATCCTCTCCCTTTTTAGAACACTTAATTAAATCTTTAATAAGCCAGTATAAATGTAAAGGATGTGGAACACAAAATATCACCTTATGCATATTTATTAAATTTCTGCAAACCCTAAAGCATTCCTCCCCAGATTAATGGTATAGAAAAAATTGATTTCAGTTTACCTGCCAATTTCTTTTCTTGTAATAATTCCATCTGTTAGTTCTCATGACAGGGACCTTACTACTAAATACAGTCTGGATATATTCTCTAGAACTTGGTATCTTCCCTACAGCCTAAACCACAGCTGATCACTTCCTCAGGTAATTGATTAAAATAATGCTGTTCGAATCATTGTGTGAAATTAAGCGTGAAATCTAGCCACCCTCAGCAAGTGGACAGCCTTGTTTACATATTCTTGCTCAAACACTAGCATATAAAGTAGTCTAAGATCATCGAGGAAGTTACCAATGACATTCAAGTGGTGTTACCACCATACGGATATGAGATCTCATATATGGTGATAGTATAAGTGCAATTTCTAAAAATACTTGATCCAATACATTTACTTCAGGTAATTCATTAGACCTCTTTTGACAAACAAAGATGGTAAGACAGATATGACAGACCACTGATGGTTGCATTTATGCAAGTAATCTTGTCCTAACAGCAAATGTTCCTTTCACATAATACTAGCATATTCAAGTTGTCCAGGGGACAGAGGAGGAAGGAAGAGCAGAGATGACAAAACAATGTTGAAATTTTCCAAAGCAGTGAAAAACTGCACTGGTTTTACAGAAATAACATTAACTTTAAAAAAACAAAACAAAACAAAAAAAACCCAAACCTTAATTCTGACTCTATGGCAGGCTTGTGATGAAAACCCTATAAATGAATTGATTGATTAGACATCAGCACGCTGTTGATTTCCTCAGGTTGTGGAAAATTCAACAGCTATAAAAGCATGACTTGCATTATTCATCTGGTCTGACTTTGAGATCTACAAATGGCATTTAGAATGTCAGCACTTAATTTCAGTGCTGAGTAGTCTGATAAAAACATTCAGCTAATATTCTAACAAACTGTATCCAACCAACTTTCAAGTACCCAAAACCCAATGATTAACAAGATAGCAGTATTTCTAGTTTGTCACTCCGCAATACAGTTATGCTTTGTTGACACAAGTATGTGGCATACAGAAAGACAACACAGCATACAAAATGGACTGCAAAATAAGAATCAGTTACAGAAATTGTGCTGGTTATAGGTAGTTTTCACAGCTTAAGCCAAAAAGCATTACAATTGCTAAATCTAAATGACAAAAAATACAAAAATAAATTAAATCCCCAAGTAAATTAACCGGAAGTTAATGAAGTATCTTACAATACAAAATTTGCACCTAATCTCTTACCTCACTGTGGCTAAGCTTCAGCTTTCAGCTGTCAAACTAAATATAAAATTTTCTGATAGATGAGACATGCCTTTCTTAACAGACCTTTCTTCATATAAGTAGTTTTAGATTGTGCTCAAGGCCATCCTGAATGTTTGGTTTTAGCCAAGGAGTGGATTAAAGCCTTTCCATTCCAAGCAGATTACAAATATTTGTTGTAATTCTTTCCTAAATACTTCGTTATTTGTGAAACATATTCTTCGGAACTGGTATCAGAACTGGCTATAATACCCTATCAATGGTCTGATCCATGCCAGTACGAAGTGCATATGCAATAATGTCATCGGCTAATTATTTCCTCAATTGTTTATTCAGAAATCACACTCGCCTTCTTCACAACAGCTGGGAATTGGTATTCACTTTCAAGGGGCTGCCACAGTATTCCAGCACCATTTTGTAAAAGTGACCTTCACCCTTTGTTCCCAGTTACACAGAGCAATCAGGCGGGTGAGGTCAACATACAGACCTACTGCCCCATTAGTTTCTAATCAGAGGAAATAACCCATGCCATGTATAAACCTACTTGTCTCTCCAAATGACTGATGGAAGATGACCAATATATTAGACTGAAAATAGACTTCTAGAATTATCTAATTCAAGAGAGTCATATGATATTAGCATTTCTTATTCTTAGCTACTTCAAGATTCGACTACCTGGGGAGCCTACCACTCACCGCAACACCATTCCTTTTATCAAGATGCAATGTAGATTCAATTACCATGCTTTTCAAAAATCTTATGTTCTTGATACTTCTGCTTTTACAGTTTTAACCACAAGTGCCATGAACTTTGAGTTGGACCTTCCCATTTGTACTTTTCTTCATGTTTCATTTGATCTGTTATTATGGTAAAGATTGTACACGTGGAATGATATTTTGTGTTCTATGCCGCAGTCAGTCAGCAATTTTCCTCTGAAGGTGTAAGACCTATTCCAGGTTTTTAATTCTACTCCAGGCTTTCATCTTTAATAAAAACGCATTTTAGAGAGCTACTTCTACAAAATAATGAAAGTTCATTTTTGTTACTAAGGCAGGTTCAGAGTTAAATTATGATTTGGGAACCTAGACAAAGTTTTCTTCTTCAAAATATAAAACCATATTTCATGGTGTTGTTAAACTACTGTGATACGATCATGGGTTTAGCTCATTTTTTCAAGAAAAAAACACTAATGTACTTCAAAAGTAGTCAGGTTCTATACTGGGTTGATCTCCATCACAAGTTCACTCCACATTCAAAGGAGTACTATTGAAAGTACTACTTGTGCCCTCACAGAGGCCATCCTAAACACTAAAACAAACTGTCACTTCTTTAAAACCCAGAAATTCTGACACACAATAAACACAGGGAAAACAAAGATTATCTTGCTGCTTGTTCAAGGAAGTGTTTTGGCTTTGTTATGTTTCATACATCGTCCAAGAATCAGTATTATCCAACTAGTCAAAATACATTTTTTTAAAAATCTCGTACTTGCTACAGAAAATCTTGCACTTAGAGAACTAAAATTGCAGATGATACAAAACTCAAGAGGAGTAGCTGGTACGCCAGATGATTGTGCTGGCAGTCAGAACAATGGGATGGAGAAACAGGCTGACAGAAACCTCAAGTTCAACAATGGGAAATGCACACTTCTAAATCTGGTGAGGAAAACCCCATGCACCAGCACACCCCAGGAGACAGCCAGCTGGAAAGAAAAGAATCTAGGGGTCCTGGTGGACAACAAATTGAACACTGAACCAGCAATGAGACCTTACAGCAAAGCAGCACCCTGTCCTGCAGTAGGAACAGCATCATGAACAGGCTGAGGGAAGGCATTACTCATTCAAAAAGTCAATATATCAGTATTCAATATATCAGAATATATCATGCTTTTCAAATGCATAAAAATTTTATTCACTTATTGTCATTAAAAATTTTTGTGGTAAGTAATGACTTTCATTTAAGTTGTGAGAAGAATTAATTTTAGTCATATAGTTGCAATGTTGGAAAAAAAAGAGACCTATTTTATCTTCAGTGCTTCTAAAACAAAAATCTTCCTCTTTGCATAAAGTACCATTATTGAAAATGAGTATAAGTATCTCAAACTTTCCTCAAGAACCAAGATTATCCTATTTAGTATATAATCATGGTAAGAAGTGTTCAACCTCCTCCTCAAATCATGGCTAACTTCAGGAGTTGCACTGGGTTGCTGAGGGCCTTGTCCAGCAGAGTTTTTAAAGTTTCCAAGGATGAAGATTCTGCAATCTCTCTGGGCATCCTCTTCATAGTATTTTTTCCTTCAAAATCCAGTGAAAATTTCCTTCTTGCTGCATCTTGTGGCCGTCATCGCTTGTCCTTCCACTATGATAACTACTAGATTACGGATAACATGTCCATACCCCATGCCTCATGGGGCGGGGGGGGTGGGGAGAGAATTAGCAGCTCTTATCTTTCACCAATTCAGAAATTGCATGACTTGCAGAAGGACAGTTATCCACAGGAGGGAAGAATCCCTGCTCAGAGCATGCATGGTCTAAAACTTACACCATCTGAAAAACTCGCTAAGTCTGACACGCCGTATCAGATATCTGCATGTCAATATATTGCACAAAAAGAACCAAACATTTCTTCATCATAACAGTAAACTGCAGTCCAGTTTTGCAATTTTCAATCTATTTCAAGACATTGAATTGGGCAGTGTCCAATTCAAAGGCCAAATGACTGCAAATTTACTCCAAGCTCAATCTCACTTCTCAGTCCCAGAAAGCTGAAAGACTGTGTTCACAGTCTAAGAACATCACCAATAAAAGGTCCAAATATCAAAGAACACATCCTGCAACAGCAGGTACACAACAGCAGAATTAACGTCTGATAAGATACTCCCACTTTGGGGTCAGGTCAGTCCTCTCCAAATACAGTTTTAACTACAGATCTAGATTCCTTAACTGCCTTATTCTGTAAAGCATAAAAAGAGAGGTGCAAACTCTAGAATTGCTGAATTAATCATGACCTAGCATTCCTCAGAGAGAGATCTAGTAGTGGAAAACATTAGACTCAAGAAAAGCAGAGCTGAAAAACAGCTGAAGGGTGGGAAATTATGGGTTGGTGAGGGGGTAACACTTTCCATCCCTAGGTATCCATTTGCAGATGCTGTTTGATGAAAAAAAAAAAAAATTGGGGGGGGGGGGGGGGGG
>VXBL01003188.1:251230-393291 GCA_013400195.1 Aramus guarauna
CAACCTGAATGAGTTAGGCAATTCTTACTCACCTTATACTGAGATCCTAGCTGATTTGACGTTAGAAAATATTCAAAGCACAAGGTAGTTTTTCACCACTGCTCAGGAAGGAAGGAAAAAAAAATATTTCCTTTGATTATCACAATATGGCACACAGTTTACTGTCCTGGAAAAAGATATCATCTGAACCATTTTCACTCAACACAATACAGCAACAGGACAAAAATCACTTCCATGAGGGCTCCTGTCAATAGATGGATAACACAAGAGGCAACGATTAGAACTTAATGAATGAGAATCATCCCTTTTATAGATTAGTGCAGAGAGTAATCATGATGAGATCAGAATCCATTACTAGCCTTGTGCATATCAGAGAGTTGCAATGAGGACTGGAGAGGGTAAAATAAAAGCATCTAACAGATGAGGCTTGTTTTGATAGCATTTCACACTGTGTTGTCCCAGTTATTTTTCTTCTCCAAGTGTAGCAAAGAAAAAACAGTTTATAAAGCTAATTCACACAGCCTGTTTTGAATTTTCAGGGAAGAAATACAAACTATGAGTCAGAACGAAGACCTTCAAGCCAAAAACAAGGAACCTAATAAACCTCAAAGACAAAAGGAGGTCTCACAGAAACAGAATTGTACTGAACCTCTGAGAACTTCTCCATTTCAGAAAAGCCAGGTCCAACAGAATTAATAAAACATTTTATCTTTCGGATTAACAATCTGTGTTGAGTATCTGTAAAGCTAAAAGCCCTTTAGTATCTTACCGTTAGAAATAGTAATAGTGGTACTTGAAGGATTTATCCTTGTTTGCGGTGTTTGGAAACACCAGGAGAGCACATGACACTGAACTGTACACTAACAATCAGACTAGTATTACTAGAAATTTTCAGAGAAAACCTGAATCACACCAGATAGCAGCTGGAAAGCAGATTTTCAGTATTTCTCTCTTAAGTGCCAGCTACAAGCTAGCTTTTTAAGATGATGATTTGATCAATCTACAAGCAAATGGACATTTTGATTTTAGGGAAATTTGACTCCTTAAAAGCCCATAAATAAATAAATAAAAATAATCCTTAAATTTCTGTCTTCACTTGCAAGGGGTATGGACTTTGAAGGCACACTGATGTGAGGCAGAAACAAGTAACTGAAGGAAGAGCCAATGCAACATTCAGTATCAACTCAGCAATGGGGAGGAATTCAAATAGTGGCAGACATCCGCTGATGGAAACCAGGAGGAAGAACGACATAACGTAAGCTACTCTTTCTTGAGTGCTGCAAATTCAGCTCGTTTTGGTCCTGACTGACAGGATATATTTGCATACATAACCACATTAATGTGCACATGGTCTCTGATTTTAGGATAGATCATACAGAGGGTGAGAGAAAAGAGAAGATGAGTACCAAATAAAGAAATTAAACGCTTGATTTGTTTCCACATTTGTCTCCACATACCATAATGATTACGGATGCGCCCTCCTCCCCCATCCAGAGGGATGATACTGAGGTTTTGGGAGAAAGAAGGAAAAAAAAAAATTCCAAACAATACAGATCTCTTCAGATATATCAAAATTTAACTCATCCTACCATGTTATTTCATTCTTTACTTAAAGGAGAGTAAAATGTGACAATCTATCTTAGAACAACAGATATAAAACAGATCATGGGAATGACTTTTAAAATCCATCTGTACATACCAAGAAAAGCAGAATATTGAAAAGGAAAACAGAAAAAAGATAAAAATTCTTGAGGAAATACTGAAAATATTCCAGAAAAATACGGGAATAATGAAAACAAAGGCTATAAGGAAAAATATCTAGATAATCACAAAAAATGCAACACTAAGCAAGAAGTATGACGATGAAAAACATGCAAAGAAAAAACATCATATGAAGAAAAAAGTAGAAGTGTTGGGAGTTACAACATAAAGAAAGAGAATGGAAGAAAAATAATGCACTTTAACGCTAAAGAGAAGAGAAATCCAACATATACAGGAAATGAATGGAAGCAGTGTGAAATTTAGCTTTGAACAGACCTAGAGAACAATTTTTGGTAGAAAATACATGAGTAACTGTCCTTGTTATGTTGCAGGACAGAATTTGCTCTCTGAGTTGAGCAGGCATCAAGGGTCTATCAAATATGTGAATACACCATTCCTAGAGAAAATACAAAAAACCTAAGATAATAATAATTGAAAAACCCTAAAGAGAAACTAAATGGTAGGAAGCAATCTAGACACACATACCAAAAAACAAAAACCCAAACAAAAAAAAAAAACCAACTACAAACACAGAAAAACAGTTGGGATACAGGAAGAAAATAGGTAGACTTTTTAGTTAAGCAGAATATAAAAGTAGTCACAGGAGGAAAAAATAGTAACTTTAGTTTAGGTTAACTAATTTCAAGTATATGTTATGTGATCCAGTGTACATTTCATGTGCAACATATGCATTTCAGCAGTACAAAGACACCTGACCATGGTACAGTACAGTTGTAGGAAGTACAAGAAAGGCTAACAGCGATAGCGGCAGTGGAACCACATGGGTTGTTCTAACAGGTCGGATTCAGCCTGCAAAACACAGGATATCTGACTGTCCATACCACCAATAGACCATATCAGCAGCCAGTAACCTTAATGTAAAAGTGACACTACTATTCCCTGAGAAACTCCTAACAATAAAAAGGTAGTCTACACAACTGTATGATACCTTAGGTCTGTTGACGCTGCACTATTTTGACAACTTGACTGGTTTCTATTTACCATCACAAAAAGGAACAGAGTATTGAAGGCAATGATCTGGACCAACTCATTCACATTTTGACGTGGGACTTAATTCTCTAAAGTAACTCTTTGGCAGATATAATACATAGTGTCCTGTTAATGATAAACACCTAGAGCTACATGTATTGTCGTAAGTTTTACAATACGCAACGCTTTCCAGCAAAAATGGTTTGATTACAACTTTACGAAGAACTGGACATCAAAAGCTTCCTACAAGAGTTCAGAAGTGATCTGCTAATATAATTTATGGCCTCACAAATTTTAAAGAATTAGAAGCCTTCACCTAAATTATCAAATTGTACAATTTTTACAAGTTGTGTATTTTAAGTTTTGTATTGTAATTTTATAGTCCTCATACTGCTGCAGCAACAATTTGCAGATCAACCCACCAGTCTGTAAGTTTGCAAGACTGGACTATAATCCATTTTTCAGGGTTAAATATACATAGTTCATGCACTCAAACAGCTGAACCTGAAAGAAATAACTCTCTAATCTTGGTGGACATGCTACCTAAAGGGTCTTTTAAAATGATGGCCATGGTTTTATGCACAAAGGAATTCAGAGGACAAATTATTTCCACTGCAGTCAAGCGTAGGCTGGCTGCCTGCTCCTTAGCAAGGGCAGCTGCAAGACACACAGACACGGTTGCTCAGCATGTGGAGTTATCAGGGAAAGAAGCAAATCTACAACCAGGAATACACAGTGGTAAGTGAAATAATACACATTTGGAATGTATCCAAAAATCCAACCAGGAAGATATTGGAAATGCAAAGGAAAAGGAACCAACAGCAGCCTTTGACCTGAGAGAACAGTACCATACATCTTAGTATAAACTGAACCTTGAGAGGTTTGGACAATTTTTTATTTTATTTCAGAATCAGTTTGCTGAAATTCTCAGCCAACTTAATACAGCTATGAATCCTAAAACATTCACAAAGAGAAATTTGACACAACCTAGCATATATCTTCTAACAACATAAACTCAAAGGTGCACACTTGTCTAAGATGGGATGCACTGAGCATCCGAGAATTTTTTATTTTTTTTTAATAATATTAACTCATGGCTATCCACTCTCCAACTACAGTTTTTGTGACAGGAGTATAGTAGAAGCATTCCCAAAAATATGCATCACTGAAGCACAGAAACTCTCTCTAAGCTGGCTGTAACACAGCTTACAGGTCAGAATGACTTTTTCCTATTGCTTATGACTATTTATATGACTACCTCATGACTTCCAGAGGCACACTATATACAGCAGCTATTTGTACTGATACAAGACTTAACATCTATCCCAAACTTGAAAATAATGGAAACAAGGAAAAATATAGGTAATACGAAATTGGAAGATAGCACACACACCTTTCTGCTCATCTTATTTACACTCATAAGAATCTGTGTAAACATAACATCCTCTTGTGAATATAAAGACATGAAACCTACTTTTATTCATTTAAATAAAAATTCAGTACTGCAGTGTAGCAGTATTTCTAGCTGAAGAAGAAATTCAGAAAAATCTACACCTGCAGGGGAATTAAAGAGAAAAGTTATTCCTGGCATTTCATCACACTTTTGAAGAATGCACACACTTATTATAGTATTTCTATTCTATAATATGAATTACAATACCAGCATTAACCTTTGAGTGATAAATTAATTACAGTAAAATTAAACTCATGTAACTAGAAAATATGATGCCACTGACCAAGTGGAGATGAGTAAATTCACTTTCTGAAACACCACTTGTGGACATCTGGAAACCAGCAGCTGCTGATATAATAGTCTGCCTTATATGAGGACAAGCATGGTATACTTTCCATCAATACTAGTATGTAAAGAAGGAGAAAAATGTATCTTATGTTGACAATGGACATTTATGCATATGGGGCAGCTGCCACTTTGGCCATCGCTCAAATTCACAATTAAAAGATCAACCCTTACAGTATTTTGCTAATCAGACAGTTCTAATCTTACAATCTGTTCTATACTCTATATCCATAAATTATATTAAGAACATCAACCAATGAACTGTTCCAAAAAATCATGTACTGAAAACATGATTTCTTTTATCTTGCATTGAATGAATTCTACACCATCAAATCATAATTCTAACTTCATAACTGCAAAGTCTTGAATGTCTTGACCTCAGTATGAAACCCCTGGAACAAAAAAACTCAATATATTAAGATACTATTGAGCAACACAAGTTATAACTAGTCACTTCTACATAGCCCAGCCTCCAGAGGAAATGAAAGATTTCTCTTAAGTTGCCTCTTTTCTTTTTTTTCTTTGCTATCAACATGAGAATATTGATAGGAAGCCTAGATTGTATTTCTAGCTGTGAGAAATAATAATGGTTAGAAAAGAGGTATCCAATTAGTTTGCTCACTTTGAAAGGCAGCGAGTAAGATTTGGACAGACAATCAGCTTTCAGTCCTACATCAGCATTTTTTATTACTTTTTTTTTTTAATTTGGAAAATACGCTGCTTCCTACTTTCCAAGCATCATTTTAATTTTCTTGTTCAAATCTCTGGCAGCAGTCCTCTAGACAAGACAGATAGTTGGTAGAAATACAAGTATTTCCCTCCTCTTTAATCCATATGCTTATCAGGAAGATAACCATATTTGACCTATGGCAGATATGCAGTCAAAAATCCACTGGGCTTACCTTGGTACATGAATTCTCAATTAAGGCAAAAAAAACCCTGTAATCTTAACTGATAAATTGAATTGGCTAATCAAGAGATAATATACTATGTAGCCCAAAGAGATTCCAATAAGGGGCTTAGACCACATGTAAACCATGTTATAAAAGAAAGTGAGCACTATGGCTAGAGTTGGGTAGGAATAGAAAAACAAGCATCCTTGCATCAATACATTTTCAAGACTGTGTGAACAATTCCAGTATTGTCAAAGTTTACATTCTGCACATTATTTTTTCCCACTTCAAACAGATGAGCAGGGGAAAAAAAAAAAATTTTTTTGTTAAAACTGAACTCCCACAAAACCGTAACTGAGATGTAAGCAAGATCTGACTCAATAATTTTATTTAATCATTCTGTAACTTCAGTTTTAAATACATTAAACTTATCCATCCAACAGATGATCTCAGAGGGCAGGTGGGGAAAAGTGTGTTATTATAAGATTGTGCTGGCTTGCTGAACACATGCAGTGAACAGTTTGAAGTGGGATGGAGAAAAAAATCTCAGGATCAGATGGCCTCCTCTAGTATTTGCTTACAGTGATTCCATATACAATCAAGAGCAGCAAGGGTAAATCACAGGTCCTTATTTCAGTAATGTGAAGCCTATAGTCTTCATAAAGAAGGAAGGAAAGAGGACAGAACACTTGTCATCCATCCTCCCTTGTCAAAAGAATTGCAGAGTATTACTAGAGGAATCCACACTACCAGCCAGTCTTTGGCATCCCGGAAACTGCTTTTAGAGAAGTTCAGAATTTCCTTCAATTTATTAGTTAACATACGCTTTTCTTCATAACCCACGTGGTATACAAAAGTGATGACAAAAACCACTTATTCTTTAGACTGCTGCTTTAAGTATTTTGAAATAACTGTTATTACAGTATGTATGCAATATTACAGTACGTATGCAATATTACACATTCATTCATAAAACAGTCAACCATTTGGATGTATTTTTGTTCCTACATTTCCTTAAAGGGTGATTTTTAACATGGCACAACAGGAAAGTCATTGATACAAGTGTCAAAAATTATAAGGGAAAAAAACCCAAAACACCTCAAATCTTCAGGCTTTTCTTTTCAAATATGTTACTGTTAAAAAAAAAAAAAACCACAGTGCTTCAAAAGACATAAGGGGAAGTTGGTTTTGTTTGACCATGTGCACCCCTGTATTTTTGATGGACTTGCATTGTACATTCAATTTCCTCTGCTTTCATGAAATTTAGTAACATATAGAATCAAATGTCACAAATCTTTTCAATGGTAGGTGTAACAGTGCTTTTGCAGATTGACAAAACCTATCATGAGCACTTGAAGCACCTTTTTTTTTTTTTTTCCAAAATTAAGTTAGCTTGATAGTTATTGCACACTACTAAGAAAAGCATTAAAATACCAAATCATTAACATTAGAGAGGTGAACTGGTCTAAAGGTGGGCTTTTCAAGTAGCAATGACTCTCAAGTGGACAAGGTAAGATAGGAAATTTCCTTTTTCTACAAGGATATTAGATAGGACCTTGTTTCATTACTTCACTTGAAATCAGTGAAGGCTCACTTCAGTTTCAAGGTTAAATTGTTTTCAGGACGAAAAAATTAATTGTGAGGAAAATGAAGAAAATGAAGAAAATGAAGAAAATGAAGAAAATGAAGAAAATGAAGAAAATAAAGAAAATAAAGAAAATAAAGAAAATAAAGAAAATAAAGAAAATAAAGAAAATAAAGAAGATAAATCCTACTTCATAGGAAGGAAAATTCACAATTTTCTTCTTTGCTAGAAATGCCAAATTGTAATATAGAAGAGCTCAGATGACACAACTACCCAGTTGCAAAAGCTTGGATACAAGTTCAGACTGTTGATTTTCCCTTCTTTCATCATATGCAAAGCAATCCTTCTTCTTTTTCTTTTGGTAAAACATTTCAATAAAAACATTCCACAAGCAATTAAAACAAAGTTAGAAATACCAGGCAATAAAGAAAGTTTTGAAAGCATCAAAATTAATTGAGTGTAAGCTCCACTTTTAAAAATTAGGCAATTTGTATACTGTACCCATTATCCCTGAGTTAATGTATGTTGCAGAGTAGTACACCTCCTAATACTTTTTTTCAAACTTATTTTGATCATGACTAATGTTCTCATTGTGAGAAAAATCTTCATCTATCCTCACATTATCTCACTCTCATTTTATTACTAATAGTTACTCATACATTCTTTGCCATCTCTGACATTTATTCTCCATAGTTTTATTCTATTATGCCATCCCTTTATTGGTCACTTTACTGTCAAGTTTCACAGCAATTTCTATTTCTCAGGAGGAAAAAAAAAAAAAACACAAAAATATGATAGAACCATTACATTTAGCATTCTTCTTCTTTGTGACTAATACCTCAACTTTTTCAAACAAGAAAACCTTTTATAAAGCTTTCCTTTCTCCTCTGTCGGCCATCCAGATGAAGTTCTTGCAATTACTCGTACATTAAGGGACAGAAGTATTACGCAGTTGCTTAAGCAGGAGTTCCTTTCACTGGAACAGTACCTTCCCTGGTAAGTCATTCAATTAGAAGACAAAGGACATAGCATGGTGCTAAATTAATGAATGGATTCTGTGGTTCAACAGGAGGTAGACAATCTCTAGTGATAGATAAAGCCCTTAATCCTATTAACATAAAATAATTGCTTTGTAGTTTCAGATCTATTTCTGAGTAGTTTAAGGAAAGACTATTCATAGATACCAGCACATAATTTTGATCTAAATAAAAAAAGGGCAATTAATAAGACTAAAGCAGAAGTTCACTGTTGAATGCTAAATCAAGACTGTACAAGTGGTCAGGAAGCTTTAATGCAAAACCTAATGGTTTAAATATGTTAAGAGACAGCTGTTTAAACACCTACACTCAGCAATAATTTCTGTGTTGAATATTAAAAGTTCAGGACCTTTCTGGTGGATAACTCAACAACTCACATTGAAGAAATTGGAAGTGGAATTAATATCTATATTAGAAAAGTAAAAATTTGATGTGTTTACCAAAATAATATTGCTTTCAGATATATTGTGAAGTCTAAATTTTGACCTTATGAAATTAACTTATAAAATTAACCTGAAATCAAATTTCTAAAGGTCTATGCATTTTTCATTCTTAGAAAAAGTGACTAAAGATCTAATGACGAAAACCAGCTGAAAGTGTCTAAGCTCATTTTTAAATCATACTCTTTTAACTCTTTGTATACTCAAGATTGACTGTAAAGACTTGAGTAAAAACGTGTTTTTACTCCAGTAAACATTTTTTATTATCAGAACAGTTCAATGAGTTCAGGAAAAGTTCCATTTTCACTTCTTGGGGGAAGTACAAACTTCAAATTACTTTGGGAAACAAAGCTGCTGCATCAGCTAATGAACTTGTAATTTTCTCTCTCACAGCCAAGCAAGCATGAGTTCTGCATGAGAGCACAATGCATTCATTGCTCAAAAAAACTGATGTTGCTATAACTGAACAGCTTCAGCTAGATTTTTGAATCACTTAAGATACATGCCAATAAACTAATACAATAACACAACCATAATTATATCACTTGAACACAGTGGGACAAGAAAAATGCAATTAAAGTTCTACTTTCTATGAAACTACATGTCATCTGAATATGCAATATATACTTGGACTTACAATATCACCAACATATCTCGAGGCTCTTGTAAAAATGATCATGGCTAAGGCATCAGCATATTTGTCCTAAATTTAAGACAAGACTGAGGATGGAAACATCACTCACTTCTTACATAGGTGGAACCATCTCTATTAGTACCACCAATGGTACTAAAGATTGCTAAACCTCCAGTAACAGTATCTCAAGTAAAAGTCTACAGTGGGATGACCTCAGGTCTCATTGTTTTCTGGTGTAGCCCACTTACTAAATATTTTCTACAGTATAAAATATTTTGCACTAAAATAAACTTTAGTTCCTCTCTCCCTGTCTAGCATTCCATTAAACCCAAGTCAAATATGGTGGCATTTGACCACCTCTAAACTAAATCAAACACCACTATAATCTTGTGCTGTACTCTCTTTTGCTTGCTACCTGTAGAGGAAACATGGGACTTAGTTTAACTAAGCCACAGAGAAGCAGTTAACTGAGGAATATGGATCTACAGCAAACAGGAACTGAGACCAGAGCTAGCAATTCCAGATTTGAACAGGCTTCACCTGCCTGCCACCAGCTATTTACAACCCAGATTTTGTATAATCTCCCCCTCCTCCACATTCTTGTAATATACAGCCAGCCTAGAACAGCAAAAGAAAAATGCTGATTTGAGCACCTATATGTTCCCAGCAAGGTCCCCATTACTTCCAACTATTCAGGGGCTGGCACTGGGCATAGTTCACTCTACACTTACTTTCTTCAGCCACTTCCACTGACAAAGGCAGTTATAACTGAGCAGGTGATAGTTTAAATGGAGAAAGTAAGCGTACAGAGGTTAGCCTGACTCTCACTACTTAAAAGTAACCTTGATTTCTTTCACTGCCCTCCATGTGGTTCCCAACTTAAAGGTTTGGCAGGCAGCAGTCATGTCCAGATGGTGGACAAGTAAATCTACTTGAACAGATTGTATTACAATGTTTTACACTAAACAGTTATTGGATTAAACGTATAAATAGTTGTGGGAACCCGGGACTTCCCTCTTCCGAATGATCATCGTTCAGCTAGAAAATTATCTTTCCTCGTCGCTCCACTGTGGCCCAGTGAATCCTGCAACCTCCTCCAAAGCTCTGTGGCTGTGCAAGAGGACAATTTGACTAGAACGATATCAGCGAGCAGTGCAACAAGAACAACTATGTCTGTAAAACAGCTGGTGCCGAATCCTTAATATGCACACCCTGAAGGATTTTGCTTCAAAACTAATTTAAAACTGGTTCCAAGGACTGAATGTGGATTAGCAATTGGAGTGCATTACCTGCATTTCTAGATTGCATGCTTCAGCTTAATTTTAGTAATAGAATCCAGTTCACACACTTAAGAGACCATTTCAGAGTGCAAACAATGCACTGCAGGGCAAAAACAACTGATCCACACAGACTACCCCAAGAGGATCCAAGCACCCGGAGCATCAGACAGCCAAGTCTTTAGGGTACTTTATGTTAAGCAGATAGAATTTTCCAGAAATCAAATTAATATCAACTGCTCCCACAATTTCAGTTTCCCAGACACGCTCTAACCACAGTGCTACTGTATAAAAGGCTGAGATGTCATATTTCATTGACAAATTAAATCCTATTGTGAATGTTACAAGTTCATAGCAAACAATGATATCAGAATGCCTACTTTCTGTGTACAGAATGGGCTAAAAATACCAAATCAGATGAGGATTGTCCCCCGCATGTGCAAAAGCAGAACTTCAGGTGCCTATTATTTTTCAAGAAATTGAATAATATTAGCAGCCTCCAGAACCAATACACAGTTACGTGAGAGCATTTTAGATGAAATTTTTACTCTGAAAGCTACATTATCCATGAGGTCTGGTTAAAGCACTTTGATCATTTAAAGGATCTAGGTTTAGAGTTATAAGACGACAAGAACTCCTAGCTGTCAACACAAATGTAAATGCTATTTCATACAGACCAAGGCAAACCAGTATAAGAGTATGCACATGTGCGCGTATATAGACAATATATAAAAATCTATTTGTATTGACTGATTTATCCACCTTAGAGGAAAACAAATAGAAAAATGAGGAAGTCTACCATGCATTTTCAGCGGAAAATCATGAGCAATGCCTCAAAATTAAAAAAAAAAAAAAAGCATAAAGGAAATGAAAAACAATGATAATATCTGAAGCCTGTCCAGCGGATATTAATAATGTTTTATCTTAGTTTCTAAACAAATTGCCCACTAAAGAAGTTAGTTCACTGCTATCAATAAATAGAGATTTGAAGAAAACTTATAGGCAAGAGCTTCTATCCACACTTAGCTTAGAAGAGAAAGTGTCTCACAACAGAAGGAAAATATTTACACAGTAACCTCAGTTCAGCATTAATACGCACCACTCCTGTCAATTTCTGCCTCACCCACTCAAAGCAGTGTCACATTGTCAATAACTGAATCCATCTGCTCTGGACAAATAAGAGGCATAACAGTCCTACGTCTTCAATTTGCATTAAGCTTCCTAGAACTGACATCCTCCTTGAAATTCCAGTGGAACTCCTGTCATTCACTTTCCACTACAGTTGGAGGCTTTGGTGGAAATCAGGCATAGAATCGAAAACTGAAAAAGCTTCCAGTGAAATGCATTACAGCTGAGCTATTATATAGTTTCCAAGAGTACAAACTATGATTAAGATATCTAGAAATGTGATGCAAAAATAATATACAATTCAGACAACTTAGCATTACGAGTTTCTATCCTCTAACAGATTTCTAGAAGATTTAAGGACCCTCACTTCTGAATACATTTGATCATTGAACTTGGCTTCTCTTAAATCTTAATAGTTAAATCTGGTAAATGTTTTTACTATTTTTTAAGGAAAGGTCATGTCATGTTTCCTTAAAGAAAAAAGAATACTCTTGGAACGATATCCCGAATGAAATTACCAAATATCACCATCTGGATTTTGTGATAACAATTACTGCTTAACTGTAATAAAAGAACACATCTAAACAGCAAGACCAAAATATTCCTGTTGGATCAAAGCAATGTTTGTCTGGATGATCAAAACTTGTCTTTTTAGAAATGCCTGTAACATTGTTGGTTTTTTAATATATTTACATGCCATTTCTGTGGCATCACATTTCACAAGCATTTTGCCTCAAATTCAGATCAACTGCTGAAAAGAAAAAGTTGGTCAGATTCAACACTGCTACATGTAAAAAAAATACTCAAACACGGCAGTAAAGGGAGAGGAAGAATTCTCAATGCTCTCCAGGCCTCTGAACATGCCCTACACTTGAACATGTTAGACTCTGCACTGAGATCAAGTCTACGGCCCACTAAAAAGACTGATAAAATAGGTGCCTTAATTCCCCTTAGGCATCTGATCTTCACAATCTGAAAATATCTAATACCTGAAAATATCATTCTAGTTTACTACTAAAAGTAGAGGAGGGTCATATGGAGTTGATAGCAATTAAGAGAAGGAAAAAAACCAAAACATTTTAAGCAATAATTTGAACCACTGAAGTAAATAAAGACAAAGCAGCTACAATTACGTAGAAAAGTTTAAGCAGCACCAACCAAAAATACCTTTCATACATCATTGTTAAAATAACCATATTCTTCAGCATAATGAAGAAAAAACACTGCAATATAAATATAACAATTCATTATTCTAAACAAAAAGCCTCTTGGAAGAAAGTGCAAATTTGAGCTAAAGGCTTAACTTTAGATTCAGAATGTACCTCTGCCACTGACAAGTCCTAAGGAACAAAATAGGTGAAAAAGCCTGAATGTGTAGTCAGCAGGGCCTGATAATATGCAATATTAAGGGAATTAGGTAATTAATTAGCTGAACAACTGTCAATTATTTTCATGAGTCATGAAAACCAGCCTAAGTATCAAAGGACTTCATAAAATAATCAAGCTTACAAAAATGTTGGGCAGAAGTTATAAAATAAAATACAGAAATGAACCTTATACTTTAAGTAGGTTTTTTTCCTATATTACCTACACTTTCACCCTACAAGCTCAAAAATCTCCATTGAAGAGGCATTTACATGGCTCAGACAGGAACACATACACATCAAAATCTAGAAAAGTTAAACAGAAATGTAAATATGTAAGATGCAGGATTAGACCCTGGTCTTAGTTGGCCTATGTAAAGCAACTGGATAAGGAAAGTAACCGAACACGCTAATTCTGTAATTGTAGAGCGGACAGCAGTACTGACGTGAGATTACTAAAAAGCCAAACTAAAAGCAGAGCAGAAAATAGTTTTTATCCTTCAAGCAGCAGATGCTATAACCTTGAACAACCCTGTTTGCTCAAAATGTCATTCAACAAAGGGACTGCACAACTGTAGTTATCACTTACGCTATAAATTTGATATCCAATTTTTTAATGCAATACAGCCAAACTCTGCTAAGCTTAGCAACAAGTCTGAAATTCAAAAATAAGTTGCTTTAGATTCAGAAGAAAAGAACAAGAAAAAGTAATGGAATGGCATAATTAGGCTAAAGACTGCAACTGCTTAAGAGGCAGATTAAGAACTCGGGGTATTCCAAAATGGTATTGTCAGATACAATCATCAGAAGAAAATAAAATTCTAGCAGTAAATCCTATTAGGTGGGAGAACAGCGTCCCCAGAGAAACTATTGAAGTCCTGCCACCACTTTAGCAATCATGAAGAGGAGTGTTGTCACAAAGATGCCTGCACTGGCAAGGGTGCACATCTTTTCTATCTCAGAATTCTGGAATTATTTTCTGTCACCAAAATATTGCGCTTTTTTTTTTTTTTTTTTTAATTCTGTCATAAGAGCAGCAATCCATTCACTGCAGGTATCAATTTGCTTATCTTACAGTGTGAAGGACTTGTGATAATAGCATATAAAAATACGAGTTTTGCTATCTGAAATGCAGCTTTGAAGATCACTGTATCTTTCAATTTATTTCATGGCAATCTCTCATTATTGAAAGTTCTAACAAAAAATATAGTTATTACATTTGATATACACACCAAACATTAAAGAACATATTATAACATATATTACAATATCTCACAGCATTAGATGAAAAGATAGCAATACTTCTTTATTATGCTACTTTCAGATTTATTAGAGCAAGAGGCCTAAAACAAACACCAGATAAAGTTCCTTTTTTAGTTCTGATCATTAGTTTAGCCAAAAAAAACCTGTTTTGAAGTTCACATTTTAAAAAGAATAAATCTGAAGATCCAAAACAATAACAAAAAACCCTCCGATGCTTTCTCACTCTAATTGTACTGACTGATTTTTCCAGAGCACTCAGAACTCAAGCAGATACAATCTGTATTTTCCATGTGGTTGCACAGGATGTGCTGTATAAACGGTTATAGAACAAAACAGGGGAAAAGATCAATTAGGCCACTGATCTGTCTTATGACAGCAAGGATGCCAAATGGAGACATCTGGGACAGAAAAGTTTCAATAATCCAATTACAAAATGCTATCAGGCTGCTGTAAGCATCCTTTATTACACTTATTGTATGCAATCACTGAAGACTTCAAGGTTTTCTACCCAGATTTTTTAAAACAAGAACTGCTAGTTAATTTTGTCAAGTTTCTCCAAAACATTAGTTAATTAGGAATAGAAGAGGAAGGGATATAGAGGTTTTTGCTGCTTGTAAAAATCAGAATAAAATAACGAATTCTTGCAAACACTTTTCCCCCATTCTTTTTAGGACAGAGTAGAAAAAAACATTTAGAATTGCATTTCAAGAACCTTACATTTCCAGGCACAACTTATCGCTGTTATTTCACTTCAAACCCAGGATAGTTATTTTAAAGCTTTAAGGATTGATTGAAAAAAACTCTTTTCTCTCTACTGCAACAATAAGTAAAATGGCATATTACACAAATGGATATAAACCCTCCACTTACAACACATCTTTAAAATTGCTTGAAGCCAAATTTATAGTCAGGACTGAGTTTCCCTTCAAAGATTCAACCTTTGCCACATCCCAATTTTTAATAAAGTTTTTAAAGAGGAGTCTATATTTGGTATAACTGCCAAAGATTTTCCTGCATGCTGTTTCAAAAGCTAAGACATACAGTACTGCATAGTATGGAGACATCACTCAGAATTTTAATTATTATAAGACAAAAAAGGCTTTATATTCAAGTTTAATGTTAAACAAAATTTCAAGAGATAAAGAGAAGAAACTTAAGTTTTAATTACCACTATTTTGTTGCAATAGTATCAGAGATCATGAGAGATCAAAAATCTGCCTCATACTATATGTGCCATTGAATCTGTGCTGAACACTCATTCATCATACATTTTTTTCTTTTCTTTTTCTCCACTCACTCTACCACATTCCTCATACATTCTTTCTTTAAGTTAAATATACAGGCAGAACATTGATCGGAAGGAAAGAATACTACAGATCATCAAAAACAGCATCAGGAGACAGAGGAAGAAATGAAGTAGTACCCTTTCCATTTTTGAGCAACAGAGACCAAGGGCAGCAGGCTTTGCTGTACATTTTGCTGGCCCTAGCTCTGCAAGGGTAAGAATTGCTACATTTATGGTAAAACATCACCACAAATTAGACTAGGAAAGAAATTTTAAAGCAGAAAGTACCATCCTGGCTGAAAAGGAAGGAACACACTAATAATCATCAATAACCTTGAATAAACAAGGTGGCCTCAATACATAAAGCCAAACAAAAACAAGAATGCATGGTGCAGTAACAAGAGGATCCTGCCAATCTATCCCAGTTAATTTCACATAAAGTAGAGGAAAGTACGTTCAGGACTGAAGATTCTCTCAGGAAAATTATCACATTTAATACTCAAAGCTGTAAAAAAAAAAAAAATACGCAGTTGCTTCTAGAAAAAAAAAAAACCCACCACACTGGAAAAAACTGTCAATTACTACCTTTAGTCCCTGTCTAAATGGAGAAGACTATGGACGCATCAAAGAATAATCTGTT
This sequence comes from Aramus guarauna, assembly GCA_013400195.1. Taxonomy (NCBI): domain Eukaryota; kingdom Metazoa; phylum Chordata; class Aves; order Gruiformes; family Aramidae; genus Aramus; species Aramus guarauna. The sequence goes on from VXBL01003188.1 coordinate 267,326, forward strand.
CTTTATGGTCATGATGAGGACAAGAAAAAACAGGCTCAAAAATGTGGGGGTTGAACACACAGAAATTTAGGTTTGATCTCTGGGAAAAAAATTCTTTTAACAATAAGTTAGTAATAAATTACCTAAGGAGGTTGTAGAGTCACCACCACTAAAGGCTTCTACAGGCACATCACATAGACATTTTTCAGGAACAATAAAAGCACATCCAAGGAAAAGGTAAGGAACAGCGATAGAGATACCCATCTTGAAATACTTCAAAAATACTCAGACAAACTAAGACATTACAGAAGCTTACGTTACACTGTTATATGTCATCAGCATCTTTTTGAGTAGATTTAAGTTCAACAAGATACTTCCACTTAAACAAAGCTGATACATTGGTCTACACAGACAGCTTCCCTGTGTCAGAATTGTCAGTAACGACAAACTTACCTACAGCAAAATAACTACTCCAATTGCTTATCAGTGGTTTGAGTAAGCTTCTGAATCATCCACCTGAAAGCTCAAAAGTAAACTTTACCCTCTACAAGAAATGCTTTCAATACTGCAAAACCAATATCCTCATTCTACGTGTTTCAGTAAAAAAAAATTTAAAAAAAAATCGTATGTATCTATATACATAGTCCATGCAAAGTAATTTATAATAAAAAGCCAAGTGGTATATTTCAAAGTGTAATATTCTCATTCTGATTCCTTTCAATTTTTAATAGTTTTACCTACTTAGAATTTGTGTAAGATATATATAAAAAGCATCAAAAGGACTGGAAACATGCTTTACAGAAAATGCATGTATGTTAATACAAATATATTGCCTCAGACACTGTGGAATCACTCTGTTATTATTTTCTCCCATTATAAATCCAGTTTCCAAAAGAACAGTCCTTTTTCAGTTACTTGCTGCTATTTCCATAACGAGGAACTTTTTTTTCTTCACTTTAAATAAAGGTACTGCTCAGTACCAGAATTAAAATCATAAAAGCAGTCTTCAAATCTAGTTAGCTCTTAAGTGTGAGCCATGGGAGAAACTTGAGGTGTTGCTTTTTATCTAATTTCCAAATTATTACATTTTTATCTGTGGTCATTTTATGACAGTCCAATGTTTTCTATTTATCTCTCCAGCAGCAAAGAATGTCATGGGTGTCCACAATACAGAAAAGTCAACAGCAGGATTAAAGAAAAGCAATAGGAATGTTTGTATGTTTACGTATTCATGCTGCCATTCTAGAAATAGCTTCCATGACACCAGATGACTAATTATCAACTAATTCAAATCCATTCTCTAATAGTGCTTTAAATTTTTACAAATTTAAGATGGACCTCAGCACTGTTCAGTAATTTGCCACCAGAGAAAGTTTCTTTAGTTATCATTCAGAATATTTTATTGTACAGGACAACATATTTTAGAAATTTACGAACTTGTGTATCATCTTCCACTCCAAATACAGATGTAACATAGTATTTCACAATCAACACAGAAAGTTCTCTAGTTTCCCCATTCAACTTTCTCTGCTAGCAAGAAGTCCTTCAAAAATATCTAAGACCTTAACTCAGCGCTCTCCTTTCTGCAAATTCATTATTTCCATCTTCCAGACTCATACAACTGATCCCAACACCATTAATCCTTCAAGCTTTATGCATACTTTTCTATGTAGCCAATGCTTTAAAAGAAAAAAAATAAAATTAAGTAAATAAAAAAATAGAAAACCATTGTCTTTACTGAGGATACATTCCTTGCTTAATCTCCAATTCCAACATCTCAAGTTCTTCTCATGTTGGAGTATTTCATTTTCAAGTACTTTCCAATGTTTTCAAAACAGTTGAACCATAGAATGGTTGGAAGGAACCTTAAAGATCATGTCATTCCAACCCCCCTGCCATGGGCAAGGACACCCTCCACTATACCAGGCTGCCCAATGCCCCATCCAACCTGGCCTTGAACACTTCCAGGGAGGGGGCATCTACAACTTCTCTGGGCAACCTGTTCCAGTGCCTCACCACCCTCATAGTAAAGAATTTCTTCCTTGTATCTAATCTACTCTCTTTCAGTTTAAAACCATTACCCCTTGCCTGACACTACACGCCCTTGTAAACAGCCCCTCTCCAGCTTTCTTGTAGGCCCCCTTCAGGTACTGGAAGGCTGCTATAAGGTTTCCCCAGAGCTTTCTCTTCTCCAGGCTGAACAACCCCAACTCTCTCAGCCTGTCTTCATAGGAGAGGTGCCCCTCTCTCAGGTGAGCCTAAGAAAAACTTAGGTTCACTTTACACATTTAACCTCCATCATCTTTGCCTTTTACCACTGTGCTTCTGGACAGTATTGTGAACAGGAACCTCCCATAACACAAGATCCTGTGCTCTTTCAATTCATACAATTTTCCTCAGAACAGTTTTAAGATGTTATTTCCAGACTACTTCCTGTAAGAAAGTTCAAATTTCATCTTTCATATACAGATGTTTTTCCCCATATATATTGGACAAACTACTACAGGTTTCAACTTGAGGTTAGTAGGCCAAGAAAAGGAGCCAGACTGTAACTGTAATGTATATAATACACACACAAAGTGATATTTATAACATATGCACAATGAATAAAACCCTGAATTTATCTTAGTAACCCCTAAGTTACACTTTCCTTTAAGCTTGCATTTAAAATGAAACAAGCACTTACAATGTTGTACTAGTAGTACAGTGTAGATATGGTCTGTCTACATAAAACCAGTGTTTTGTCTGTTTGAGCAGTATTTAGTTCATTGCATTAACAGAAAAATATTAAACAGGAATGAAAAACTGAGATAAAAAGATGCAGAAGACTGAAAGTGTTAGTTAACCAACTAAATTTGTTAAAAAAAGAAAAAAACGAGTAACAAGCTTTTCAGAGGGGAAATACCAGCTTGAACTGTAGTACCAAATGGCTAGGCAAAAACCATCCATTTCAATCATGTTATGTACTACCTTTGACTGGGAAACTTTATAGAAAATAATTGTAGATGTCCATTTTAATTTGCCATTATTTACTTGTTGGAAAAGGATTCCATTTAAAAAGAAATAAAGATTATTTCAGCTATCTTGGTAGCACAGCTGGCACTCCACATGAAAGTGTCAACAAAAGTTGCAATGCCAGCACATCACAGCAAGAGAGAATCAAGAATGTCAAATGTTAAATGCATTTTATTAAAAAAAAAAACAAACCTAATAAGTTAAAGTTTCAAAAATATCTTAATTATAGCTTCCAGAAGAGCGACACATTAGTACCTGCTCTTTCCAGAAAGAAGGAAAAAAGTGAATTCCTAGAGTGAAGGTGTTTGTTTTTTACATTGATACCCAAGGGATTTACCTCAATTATCCGATTATTCTTTAACATGGTAAGACCACAAAGTCAGATCACTATTTAGATACCTAAACAAGGATATTATAATTTGGCCTTTTAGAATCACAGAATATCCTGAAGTGGAAAGGACCCAGGAGGATCATGGAGTCCAACTCCTGGCTCCACACAGGGCAACCTAAAAGTTAAACCATATACATAAGAGCATTGATCAAATGCTTCTTGAACGTCGACAGGCTTGGGGACACAACCACTTCCTTGGGGATCTTGTTCTAGTGCTTGACCACCCTCTCAGTGAAGAGCTTTTTCCTGATATCCAATCCCCTGAGGCAGCTTTAAGCCATTCCCTCAAGTCCTGTCACTGCACACCAGAGGGAAGACATCAGCACCTCCCTCTTTGCCCTGCCCCATTTTACTTCTTTGGCCGATAAGCCTTAATAACCTACATACTTCTTTAAAGAAAATCAAAACAAACAAAAAATTTTGGGCCATCTTTCTTTGTCTGATTAGATAGTTCAAAGAGAACATACGTTAGCAAAATTTTTCTTTCCCTTTCCTCCACCACCACAAAGCACAAGTCTTCTGGCAACACTAACAACAGAAAACGTGTAAAAAAAAAAAAAAAAACCAAAATAACAAAAATAAAATTCCACAGTTTGGTAAAAAGTTATCTCCTTCCCTAAATGAAATTACAGAGGAACCGTAAAGAGACTCTACTGGTTGGCCTAGCACTGGGTATATGAGAACCTAGCCTGAAATCCAGAGCAAGCTAGGAGAGAAACGTAGTCAGCTCTACTAGCATTGAAACATGAAAATGGCAGATATTTACACTGCACATTTTTGCACATTTCCCTATTTAAATACAAAAGTTGCTTAAGATAGACTGTTGCTACTGAAATCGAATTAAAACTGCTCCTTCCTCCACCTCTCTCTTACCCAGAGGACATCTTGAAGAGAGTATCAGCACCTACAGCAGCACACGCACACACCTGCTGCCATCGCTCCAGTGTTATTAACTCGGGGCATTTCGTTTAGTTGGCACCACAAGCACGGGGTTTAACGCCCTTCTCCTGCTGCCTCGCCACCGGTCAGGGCTCCTCACCCCGCTGAGGCACCCGAGGCCCGCCGCGGAGGCCAGCCGAGCACAGGACAGCGGCCCTTGCCTTTATTTGCTCAAAACCAGGCAGTTAAAGGCCCACGACAACAGACGGCAACCCCTCGGGCCGGGGCATCACGCCGGGGACGGCGTACCCGGTGCTGCGCCCTGCCGGCTCCCGGCTAGCCCTGGAGACGCCGCCGGCGGCAGCCGGCCATCTTCCGCGGGGCGGGGTGAGCGGCTGCCCGGCGCCCCACAGGCGCCCCCATCAGGGTTGGGGAGGGAGAGGAGCCGGCGGGGCAAGAGGAGAGCGGCCCGCGCCCGCGGCAGGAGGAGCGCGGGGGGAGACAGGGCGAAGAGCACCGGGCGGGGGGGGAACGTCGCCGGCGCCCGCGGGCGCTGACGCGGGGGGGGGGAGGCAGCACGGCAGGGCAGCCCCAGCCCCTCAGCCGGGCGCGATGGCGAAAGAAGCGAACGTTTCTACCTCCTTCTTTTTCTGTCCTCCCCCGAGCTGTCCGCAGAGGAGGAGGAGGAGCAGCAGGAGGAGGAGGCAGCTCCCGGCCGGCAGGTGCAGCAGCAGCCGCCGCGATGCCCCGGTACCCAGCGCCATGTTCCCCCCGCCGCCCGGCCGCTGGCCTCCGCCGGGGAGCACCTGCGGCACCGCTGCCCACCTCCTCCCCGCTGATTGGGCTCGGGCTTTGGCCAATCGCATCGCCCCGGGGCGCGGCGGCTCCTGGGAACTGTAGTTCTTCTCCCGCTGCCTTCGCCGCGTGCCCGCTGAGGCACCTCGACGCCATTTCAGCGGCGGGGTCGGGGCGGAGGCGCTGCTGCTCGTCCGAGGGCGATCGCTGAGGTGCTGGTGCTGGGCACCTGGCAAGAAACTACACGCAGGTGATGTACGATGGAGATCTTCCTTCAGCTTTCTCAGGGGCAGTATGTTGTACCAACGCCATGGCCCCAGCAGCAGTGGTGGTCCCCAGCGGGGTGGTGGGAGTTTCAGCCCACCTGATGTTGGGGTGAGCAGCCTTACCTGCTGCTCCAAATTCCCTGCCACAGCTACCCGAAGCACAAAGTGCAATCGTGATTCAAGGCTGCGTAAAAAAAAAAAAAAAGAAAACTAAAGACCCTTTTTTTACATGTTGGCATGCATACGCTTTTCAGATTTCACTATTCACACAGAAAGCCTTATTTTCAGAAAATAATGTAATACACTAACACAATTAATTTGAATTTAATTCCCACTGAATTAACTATGCAGCTTTAATTTGATACTCTCGTTCATGGTAGAGTCCTCAAATCAGTGGCTGCATATTTTTTTTCCATGAAAGTACACACTGCGGTGTATGGGCAAGGTAATGTTAAATTAATGAGTGTATACTTAATTTCTTCTGTTTTTTCCTAGAATTCCAAGTACACTCACCTTATGCTGCATTAGTTATTTACACACATCTGTGCTGAAGGCTCCGAAGACAGAACTACTCATTTCTTCAGAGATCTTGCTACATTACTCAAGATTTTTATGAATTTTGTTACCAAAACACCATAATAAAATAGAAAGCTGAGGTACTGAGAGAGTATTTAAAAGTATTTATTTTGGGCATGGAATTTTTAGATGGTATTTTGATGATAATATCAGGTGCTAATTTGATGATACTGCTGACTGCACTGAGCATTTAAAACATTAAATAGGCCACTGTGTTCCCTTCCGTTACATTTGCAGTGTGCCTTTCAGAAGTTACTTATATCCATAAGAATTGTAGATCATATTCAAATAATGTATGAGACACTTAAGATCAATCTAAGTGTCTAAGATCAAGAGAGTTCAGACCATCTGTTATCCACGTCCATCAGATTCTGACTGTCATTGGACAACAATCATCCAAAGTGGTACGCAATCTGGGCCCTGTTTGTCAAGTATTTAGAAACATTGGCCCAACAGCCCTTGACTATAGACTTTGAGTTCCAACACCAGGGCTGCCATAAGTCTTCAAAAAAGGTGATGTCCACATGCTAACTTCTTTTTCAAAGAGGAATCAAATATTGTCACTCCAGATCTCAGTTACCCAAAATTTACAGTGTCCCCCATTTGCAAATGAAGAACGAACAAGTTCAAAAGACTGAAAACAGGGAAACGGAAAAGATGACAGGACACAGGAAGAGGGTGCATGCATGAGTGCAGTGAACGTAGGAAGATCAGAGGTGAGAAGCTTTAGTTTTCATGTGTTCCAGGGTTTTGGAGGTTCATTGTCTTCTGGAGCATGTAAACCTATCCTCCCCAGTATGAGCTCTGTAAGAAAGGAATGGAGAAGTCACCATACCTCATCTTTCCTGTCTTTTCTGTGAACTAACGAGATAGATTCTATTGCAGTTACGGAACCCCTTGTGCCACCATTAATAAACCCCACCTAATCTCAGATAGGTGGGTTGTTTTTTTTTTTCAGATAAGAATATGGCTTTTAATTGAACTGGCCTTTTTATCACCTTGAAAACACCTATCTGTTTTAAAACACCCACTTACAAATATTCTAACATCCGCTTTCTTGTGCGTGGCTAAAAAGGAACAGCAAGAACAACTTACTGGGAAGCAAGACAGCCATATGCTTGAGAAGCCTACACTTCCAAGATAGTCTCTCATATTATTTGTACTAGGAGTCATGATACTATCAGTACAAATGCTCCAACATGACTGTGACAAAAAGTGTCTCTGTATTCCCACTATCAGTACCCCTGTACTCTCCTAACCATTTCTAAGTAATTTCTGTAATTAACCATATAGTATTTCTAAGTGACATAGTGAATATCATGTGATACCATGGTGCAGTATTGCAGACCACCCATGGTATCTGCCTCCCCGCTCCCTGCCAAAAATGAGGACAAGGATAGTAAGTGATTAGAAAAAGAGTAGAATAAAAATAGCCATCATTATAGTGGATTACAGAGGTTTCTAACACAGACCTCTGCTCTATAGGGATGGGATATACCTATTGATCAGAACAGTCTGGTTTAAAAAAGACATTTTTTCCTTCTCTTCATTTAGGAGCTAAGAATTCAATAGAAACTTTACACTGGGTCAAGAGAGGCATATCTTAATTAGTGTGCTAAAAAAAGAACGTTTCATTTAAAAAAATCTCAGGCCACGCTTGCTAAATCCAGAAGGTGATTTCATTGGAACTTTGTTTGGAAACCTGTTGATCTCCTCAGCCTAATAAACCATGGATATTTCATGTTTTCACTGTTACGAAAAGAGCATTAAAACTACGGAGAACGTGAAAACCACCGGAGCTCTTCATTCCCTGAAAAGACGAAGAAATTTCTCTGTCAAAATCCTTACATTTATTTTGAATCAAAAATCTCCATTTCCAGGCACTTGAAGTCCTGACCCCAAACAAGAAATGGCAACATGAACAGTTTTACTTCTTTTCTGCTCAGATTTCTAACCAGAATTCCACATAAATTGGAACTTTCACGTGCCTGACTTTTTTTCTAGTTCACTGGATAAAGACTTCACACAGCTGATGCAATAACTGCCATGTACTATACAACAAGTGACCGAGTGACCATGCAAGTGTAAAGTGTTTTCCTACATATTTTGTATTCTGAGGCTCTCCGGAGGCTATGCTGATAGATCTAGCCTCACAGGTACTATATACAGGCATAGCTGCTGTAGAATGACGTGTATGAATATGAACTGGTAAGGAAGGCCTATAGTGAAAGTAAACATCCCTTCCCTCCTTCCTCAAGGAATGACAGAGGAAGGAGTAGAAGTCTGGAAAAGAAGTGCAGTGCTGGAAAAGGGGAGATTAATGGAAAGGACTACACAAAATCTGATTGGTTTACATTTGTTGTGTTACTGTTCTTGAGAGTTAGCTCTGTTGAGTTAGTTCTGTCATAAAATTATAAAAAGCATTTGTATTTGTAATAGTGTGCATATATCTAGCCCAAACAACTATGTAAAAGTGCCTGGGATAAGTGTCCCGACCTTAGAAAATACAACATCTTTTGGTACTGAGATGCAAATGCAAGACCCTGGGACAAAAAGGGCAGTACATTTTGGGTAAAAATGTTCCTAAGGTCTAAGAGAGAAAAAAAAATGAAAAAAAGTTTCTTGTGAACTGAAACTTTCCTGCAAAATGCGTGAAACAAGAGTGTGAGCTGGAAGACTATGCTCTTTCTCAGTATTACATGAAGAGGTGACGATAACCAGCGAGCAGAGCTGTGGGAATTGGCAAGAGTGTTTATCAGAGGGAAAAAAAAAAACAAAACAAACAAAAAAAAACAAACCCCAAAACATCATGAGACTCAGACAGCAGAGATGGGATGGGTGCAGGAGCAGGCAATGGAGTGAGGGTGCCTAAAACAATAGCAAACAGAAACAGGTCGGGGAGCAAGCAGCTGCCCAGTGTGGCTCTGGAGAGGAGTGCAGTGAAGCTTGGCTAGGGAGAGTGAAATGAGGAGCAGCTAACACGAATATGGCACACCAACAGATCAGGTTCGCTCAAATCACACCTTGCAATCCAGAAACACTTAAAAAAACTTTAAAGAGCGACTGAAGATTATTGCATGAGGTGGAAACAGTGACCTAACTGTTCCCTGGAAGAAACAAAAGAGTGAACTGTTTAAAAGCGTTTTAGTAACACTTCAAGAGTTAGTTACTTGCATCTTGCTTACCTACTTTGTTAGCTCTCTGTTTTCTTATAATAAGAGTACCCTTTGTGTGCTATCTCATTTTTATTCATAAGTGAGGAAAATCAGCTTTCACAGAACCAGAAAGTTTTATACAAAAATTTATAGGTGGAACTCAAGCCAGCCTTTTTTTCTTTTTAAGTAACTCCCTTAAATTTAAGCCTGACCTTTGTTACAGCCAATCAAGTCCTGACAGAAGAGTTATACAAGTTAGGCAGCTATATCAAACTCTATTAAAAAAAAAAAAAAAAAGTTACTGCTCTGGTTGTCAGGTATTGTCTGCTATTTCTTTGAGTCACCATTAGTTTTATTTAGGGTTTTTTTGTTAGCCTTTTTTTTTTTTTAGTTGGAAAAAATTTCCACAAACTGCCAACATTTTCTGCAGGAGTACAGCATTAGATCCTCTAAAACTACACACCCATTCAGCAGTGTGGGTTTGGTTTTTATAAAGCCCATCACTGGAATGTTTAGTTACGATAGCAGTCTCGCCCAATAAGAGAAATGTCACGAGGCTTATATGCTACAGCTTCATGGAAAAAGGAATTGCATTTGTTAAGTACAATTTAATATTGAACTGACATGAAATTAAGCAGTTTGGTCATATTATTAAGCTATGATGAAACATCTTATCTCTGGGAATGCTTACATGTTTCCTTAAAACTAATGATGCTAAACTACTTTAATGTTGCATAATTAAAATTTCAAGGATATGAAAAAAAAAAGTTAATTTTGTTGTGATTTGGGATCAAAATAAATACTGTGCCAGAACTTTCTGCAAGAAATTCAGAATGCTGTTCTAACTCCTATGTCTGAAATTTGTAGACATAATAGGCTTGGAAAATGATCCATATTAATACAATCCTGTTCTATAGGATATAGCTGTGGTGTGTAGGTTATGATACAGACTAATTGTCAAAGGCAGTAGCAAGGACTACTTCCAAGAGAAAAGATTACAAACTTCCAGACAAACACAGTTTCTTAAGGACAGTAATCTTTTACTACTTTTATATGGTCATTTAACAGTCGCAGGTCAGAAGTTGCAAACTTTAATGTTGAAAGATAGATGTACTCCTACAATCAAATGGAATGATATCTTCTCTTCTGGCCATCAGCCTTCAGAGAGTTCTTTTTCATTCATGCCCCATTGATCTATCTCTAACCAATGAGCCACATCACATCTAAGTCAGGTCTGAAGGGGGTGTGTGCTGAGTTGTATTTTTTCTTTCTCAGATTGAAGATGAAGTGTGCAAAACAAAACTTAAGAGTTGTTGGGAGATGCTGCTTCCCAGAGAGGCAAGTTGCCATTAATCAATTGCTGTCATTAATAGGACTATTACTTCTCATAGATGTGCTTTTCAAGATACTGAAGCTCATGGGTTTTGGCATCGCACAGATCCTAATGCATGCCATTATTAAAAATCTGCTTATGGCATATGGTTGCGGTAGTGTAGCAGTTGCTGATAGCTCTTCTGGACTTTGTTTACTCTGAGTAAAGATGATAAAGCTACCTAGCTACCTGTTAGCCATCCAAGCTTACCAGTTTATGAAGTGAACTATTACCTTTCTCTTTTTTTTTTTTTTGGTTATTGGGGGGGGGTTTGTTTGGGTGGTTTTTTTTTCCTAAACAAAAGACAGGCAACAGTAGGCCAGGCTGGTAATACTGAAAATGCCTTCTTAAACTGAAACCACACTAACAATTTTTTCATAATCTTTTCTTCCTGAAGAAGGCACTGATCCTTTTCTCAGGAATACAGCTGTAGTACTTGCAACAAAGCATGCTGTGTCCGCTGTTACACATATATTTTATTAGCATGCTTTATACCCTTTATATAAAAGATAAGTGCAATGAAACCAGATTGACTACAAAACCTCATACCATCTTCTCTTTAGTATTTTTCATTATATTTAATTTTAGTAAACTTCTTATTTATGTATACAATTCATGGGATGTAATTTTATCTATTATTGTCCTATTTCACTGACTTCAACTAAGATGCCAAGAAATATACAAAAAATTACTAGATGGAATTGAACAACAAAATAATTTACATCTACACCAACACTGTACATTTGAATTTCTTTTGATTTACAAACTTTTCTTTTGCTTTGTTCATAAATTAATTTCATATTACTATGATGAATGCATTGCATGTTATCTTGGATAAACAGACTTACATACAGAATAGAATAATCCATATATTCAGGAAAACTGAAACAACAATCTAAGCATAAATGAGCATTTTCTTAGTATATTATCTTTAAAGATATATACGTAGATGTATATAAGTCTAGATAGGCAATGGGGGTTCTTATATTTGAGAGGAGGACCAAAGCTTCCTGGGATTGTTCAAACTGTGAGGCACTAAGAAACACTGTGCAAGTATCTCTTGGGACTCCAAAAGAAAAATTTTATAAAGAAATGTGGGAGGCTGGAAAAAATGTAACAGGCAGGTAAATAACTCATGCTGCTGGTAAATTAGTACATGCAATGAAAATTTATAAGAAGATAGAGCTTTCATCTATTGAGAGAGTATCAACACAGTGTGCTTCTCTTGCTCTGTGCCTATGTGTACTTAAAGACTAAATTAGGAAAATAATTTATTATTTCAATAAATGTATAAGCAGATCTTGGTCCTCATAGTTGTATTTTGAGTGGATTTGGATGTAGATTGGCTTCTTTGTTAGCCTGGTTACAAACCTTGTTTTGGTTCGGGTTTTTAACATGGTTTTGGCTAATGTTATTCTAAAAGTTACTTTATCTGTAAGCAGTAGTGTATCATCTATATATCATAAAAATATTTTTAACATTGAAGAAAAGTTACAGACATACATCAACAATATTGGATTGTGAAAAAATTAAGTGAAAACCAAAATATTTTAAAAAAAAGTTTCAGTTCCCCAATGCACAGCAAAATCATTTGCAAATAATGAATATGGGTTTTAAATACTCTATAATAACTGCAAATTCATACAATTTTCCAATTAATTTAAAATTTACATTTTATTTTGTCTTTAAGAAGTTTGCGTATTCAATAGCTTAAATAGGTTAGAATGATGGTGAAGCTATATACTTGATTTGTGAAGCTATATACTTGATTTGTGGATCAGCTGTCTAGTTCTTGTTCATGAACATCTGGGCTAAATGCTTTATGAAATTTTCCAATGTTGGCAAGTAGTAGCAAAATAAAATTTAAAAACTCTGCCAGTAGTCACCTGTAATTTTTAAGAGTGTCACCATAATCCATTCCCTTCTCAACAGCTACACTATTTTGTATGAAAACTCAAAGTTTGGATTTGATTATAAAAAAGAATGTGAAATTGCATTTTAATACCTCACTCCAGAATGAAAGCCAAAGTAAATGTTTCATATGAAACACAGAATATCCTGAGTTGGAAGGAACCCATGAGGATCATCGAGTCCAACTCCTGACTCCATGCCGGACAACCTAAAAGTTAAACCATGTATCTAAGAGCATTGTCCAAGTGCTTCTTGAACACCAACAGGCATGAATGAATGTCAAAGTAATCCCTGCTGGGGATATGGGGATATAGAGTGGATGCGTGTCACCTAATTCTGTTTGAGTTAAATTTTTCTAAACTAATCAAAGCTACCAGCTAATTTACATAACTTGGGGGGGGGGTGTGTCAGATGAATTACTCTTTGAGAGCACTGGTTTTTGTTGACAGCATAGGCAGCTTATTTCAGCGTAGACATCAAAGTGTTGGTTTGTAGAAGTTGGGACAAATAAATACCATTCATGGTATTATAATTGATAACATTAATACTTTGGGTGAATGAATGGAAAGTGGTGTGTGTTTTGAAGTACTGTCACTGCAATTACCTCCTTGAGAACCCAGAACCTTGCATTTCCTAATGGTTACCTAGAATAGGAGCTTTCTTTCAGACACAAAGTCTGGCTTTTGATTTCTGGAGAAACAACAGTAGATACATAGTTGGTGTAGGACCTATGAGGAAGACAGGAATATGTTGAGGGACAAAGTGCGCAAAACTTTTAAAAATTTATAGTATTGAAAAATTATAGTCCCAGTTTCAATCATTGTCTTTATAACTGTCATGATGGATGCTAATTTAGGGATGTGACGCAGCACATCAAGCTCATAGGTCATTTTTTACTAAGTCATCAAAATTAAGGACATGTGAAATACTAGTCTTAGATATGAATATTTCATTAACAAATGAAAAAAGAGGAGTATGAAAAAATCCCCAGTCAAGCAGCACAGGTGGTTATTTCAGGAACAATCTCTCTTACATGTCTCCCTGTGGAAAGGTTTAAATAAAAATGACACCTTTGAGAATGCTAGTTATTTCTTCTCAAGGAAATTTAAGACAAACGTACATCATTTCCACATCAATAATGAGTCTTTTTATTGCACAGAATTAGGCTTAATCTGTTCCAGTAATAGTTGTAATAGAGTATTGAAATGCTGTTTCACTTGAAGATACTAAATATTTGTGTTAAACACCAGTTCAGATTGTGTACTTTTCATGGAAGAAAAAATTAATGTTTGATTAGTCAAAAGAATATAATTTAAGGACCACTGAATATTGTTTAGTTTAATGTGGATAGCCAAAATAATTTTTAATCAGTAAAGGTGACAAGAATATCAGATGAAACTAAAAATAAGTGTTTAGTCTATTTAAATAAGCCATTACAAAGTTAGTCAGCTGCAATAGCAACATTTCAGTTATAAATAATCTCTTAAGGCATGATGTTGAGAGAACTAACATGCGTTCACCTAAGCATACTCTTAGGTGAACGCTGATAGCACACAAAATTTTAATTCCCCCTTTTTAGTACTCATCACTTTCAGACTTTTTTGTCTGAGTATAAAAGGTCCAATTTTCTCTAGAGAGTGTGCGATCAATGAAAATATGATAAAGGACCCTAGACTCAGTTTGTGAGAGGTGGCTGGACCATGGATGGATAGACAACATACGAACCTCTTTAAGATCCAAGAAAAAAAATACAGTTCTTCAAACAAGCTGCAGGATTCTGCTCCGTAAGAAATTACTCCGTGCTGTTTATTGTTTTAACCAAAACAGTAAGTTTAGTTAAAACAGTAAGTTCCAGCTTTCAATAGCTCTCCCTATGATCTAGAAAAACCAAATGGTTCTAGCAAGACAAAACCAAAACATGGTAACTTACGTTAAAGTGTATGCATGACAAAAATAGATGCGCATATTGAAGCCTTTGGATATGACATTTTCAGAGGAAAAGAATTTTGTAAGTTTAACTATCTTAAATATTTTTACTTAATAAAGTAAGCAACAACATAAATATGTAAATTATTACATTCATCAAACATGAGGATAATTTTAAACATCTGATATTAAGTGAAGGTAATGGAAACATTTTAATGACCTATAATAATCAGAGTAAAATATTATAATTTTCTTAATGACTTCGTTTGCATCCCTATGGATATTTATGCCTCACAGAAAGCAATTCTAACTTACTGTGGATAGAAAATGACACTGGCTAGGCTTCTAACTATTAGTACTTTTATTACTAATGTTTCTGAAAGATGACATATTTCAATCTACTGGTATGTCTCCTACTTTGTATTTAATATGGGAGATATTGCTGATACCCATTTATTTCCTAAAAAATCATTAATTCCACTGAAGACAGGCCTTAGTCACCCTCTTGAAAGTCAGAAGAGATTCGCTGAATGGGAAGACTAGCTGTTGGATTGCAGCTCAGTTTACAGGCTACGAACGTCTCCCAGTAGCACTTCATTTTCATCAAGCTGAAATAATTTCAGCATTCTTTGAATGCTGCAACCTATTTAATAGTCATACTAAGAAAGAGGTTTTCTCCACTGAATAAGTCTTTCAAGCTATCAAAAGGCAGTCTTCTCCCCCATATACAGATGAATTTTTAACATTTAATTTACATGTATTTTAAAGCTTACCTATATGGCTGTTTTAGAGGGAAGAGATGGAATACGGTATCAGAAGTCTTGCAGGCAATAAGCACAGAGTTCTGAGGCACCGCAGTTCTCTGCCATCAGCGGCTAGCAATGCCGGAGTGCAAAAAAGGCAATTCCCTGATCTCATTCAGAGTTAAAACTCTACAAATTCTGACAAAACTACCTATCCACTCGGAGCTCAGAGCATGCCACCGCCTGGCAGAGGAGGAGGTATGTAATGGCACAGCAGCTTGCCGGGGCAGCCAAAGGAAGTGCTGCTCTCCGTGCTCCCAGGTGCTTCTGGATGCCTTGTCTCTGGGACATGCAGGTATGGGCAGGGGCTAACCCACAGGAGTTCTCCCTCCCACGTGGCACAGCAACCCCCTCCAGGGTAGCCCCTCTGAGGTCATTATGGGCATCACCAGTCGGCTCTCATGATGTCTTAAACCTGCTGCCCTCCATAAAACCCCACACTGCAGAGGTGGGCAGCGCTGTGAAGCAGAGCGCTTTCAGCAGCTAGTGCATGCCTAGAGAAGAGGTGCTTGGGTCTCTGGAGGAGACCAGGCTTTTCCTCTGCCTGGCCGGTGTGCTGGAGTTGCAGAGATGTCAGCCAGGTTGGGCAGGTGGGTGCAAGAGGGCCCAGAAAGCGGGGAGGGATCAGGCCAGAAGCCTTGTGTGCTGCCTGGCTTCCCGGCAGGAGCAGGCGGCCCCAGAGCACGGGAGCTCTCTGCACTACTGCCCTCCCACCGGGCAGCCCAGCAACCTCATTCTGTGGGCATGGCCCTGCCCCTTCTCCGGGGAGAGCCAAGTGCGGCCATGCTGCTGGCCCTGTGTCAGGCCAGAGGTCTTTGTGTCCCGGGGTGGTGTGCCATGGGCCAGACCTTCCCGAAGGCCCTTGAGCCTGCAGCTGTGCTGAGCACAGGAACCTGGTAGCCAGCAAGCTCCTAAAGGGATCCCTGGCAAACATGTGTCCCAATCTTGCACTTTGGTGACAACAGCACTCCCTCTCTTACAGACAACGCAGCGCCCACCAGAAGGGCAGGAGGTTCCTGAGGGTCCTTTTCCTGCTCCTTCCCATCCTGTCTGGTGAGTACCCCTGGCCAAAAAAGGTCCTCTCAGGCCCAGGGAGAGGGAACAGCTCCTGAGGAGAATAACCATCTCTTGGCAATGTGACCCACAGCTGCTGTCTACTGCTGGAGGTCAGTGGTGTGGGGAAAGGGAGCGTTGTGGGTAAGCGTCTCTTGCTGTGGGAAAGCCAATGACTGCAAAGGCTGTGGCTGTGCCCTCCTGCCTCCCCTGGGAACACAGGGTGCCTCGTCAAAAATGCTCATCACTGCTAAGGCAGAGGGTGGTGGGGAGCAGGG
The DNA here is from genome assembly GCA_013400195.1 of Aramus guarauna. Taxonomy (NCBI): domain Eukaryota; kingdom Metazoa; phylum Chordata; class Aves; order Gruiformes; family Aramidae; genus Aramus; species Aramus guarauna. The sequence goes on from VXBL01003188.1 coordinate 283,725, forward strand.
GGGCACTTCTGTCTGTCCTTCAGTCTCCTTAGCACCTTAGTGGGGTTCAAGGCTCAGACAGATCTTTCTGAGTGACCTCTGCAGAATGGCAGGCTGAAGTGCGGAACACTTTGGCAGAAGGTGCCTCTGCTGCCTGCATCTTTTGGATAGCCGTGGGGGTCAGGCAGAGACCCCAAAGATGCTCTGCTAAATGTGGCTTCCCACAGGGGAAGGCAGCCCTCCCACCCTCCCTCCCTAAGAGTGCTCCAGCCAAAACACCCTGACCAGTTCTTGTGGCAAGGCGACAGCCTGGCAAGGGCTCATCTCAGCTCAGCTCAGGCCCTTTCTTTCTGGGCTGCTCCCATGCTGGGCCAGGTGGAAGGCAGCAGCTTCACTCTGCTTCCCCTGGTAGTCTGTGAAGACATGGGACTGATGGACAACTTTTTCACTACATCTTTCTATTTCCCTCATAGGGGTTAGGATGGTATGTCAAAGGATACAAATTATGGTACCTGTAACAACTGCCAACTTGCATCTTTTGAACTTCATAAATTAAGCACTACTGTACCCCCTAAGATGAGTGCTCTCATGCCTCCATAAGCTGTGTATGTTGAGAGCTTCAAGAACGACTATTGCCAGTCGTATATCATCTCTCTGGCAGTTCACTGGTAAAGACAACCTCTCACCTCACACTTTCCCCATCCAGCTATAATGTACTCTCTGACCTCTTACAGAATATGGTATGACCACTGTGGAAGCAGTATTCAAATGCTTNATACTTTCTGACCTCTTACAGAAAATTGTAAACCATCCATCTCAAACAACTTATTATACACATCACACACATATCCTACATAATGAATGATTCAGCTATTCTCTGTAGTGCTGTGACCCAATACCTGATTCTGTTATGGTATGACCATTGTGGAAGCAGTATTCAAATGCTTGCATGATTAAGCAAAGTTTTCCAGATGTGGTATTTAATAGGCTCTTCATGTTGGAAACTTCATTGCAGCTGCTTCCACTAATAGAATCAGTTTCACAACGGGTGAGGAAATCTTTGTCCTTTTGAAGCTTCATTCTGCTTCCACTTGCATTTTGTGAAAAATATAATTTACATTAATTTATTAAACTTGGGTAACATGTTCTAATAGCGCTGAATGAAAGCCAAAACAGAAGAACAAATTTAGAGAACAGTTACAGAATAGAAAAAACAGCAATTACATGTGACCTAGAGGTTATGTTTGTAACTCATATGACCTCTTATTCTCATGCATTAACCATGTGATGGTTCTCTAACAATTCTTCGATGCATAAGCAAAGAGATAAAAAAATTAATTAGCAGAGTATTACTGCTTTTCTGTAGCAACTAGCGAGACCAAAATTGGAACATTATATCTACATATAGTACCTACACTTCATGAAATGCAGTTAAAAGCAGAATAATGTATAAAGACTAATTATTCACAAGATTAAACTGTGTTCTAGTTTATCTTACAGTAAAGACTGAGTGAGTTCAAACTATTTAATTCCAAAGAAAAGTACAGCATAACATGATTATAGTCCACAGATATATGTGTAGACAAAATGTATCTGTCAATAGCTCTTTAACATATATGAAGAAGACATTAATAAGAATCAGTGATTAGAAACTGGTTAGATTCATTCAAAAAAGGTGCAAAATGTCAACAGTATTAGCAGTATGCTGTTTGAAAGGCTTCTCTAGATATTCTCTATCACTTGAAATCACGACTGAATGCCATTCTTGCAGATGTATTGTAGTCCAAACTTACAGCTTGTTTCAGGAGTGACCAAATGAAATTCAGTGGCCTCTTTCAGATAACTGAAAGCATGTTTATAAGAGTACTCTTTGCATTTATAATCTGTGTGATATGTTAATACAATGTGTTACCTTGAGTTTTATTTTGCTTCATTAATGGATATTTTAAGTTTTATTTTCAAAGCTTTTAATGTTCAAACATTGAAAAAATCTGCAGCTTTTTAAGGATAAGTCCACAGTAAAGAAGCTGAAAAGATGTCTTTCAGCTCAAAGACATTTATGGAAAGTAAAATTACTTACTTGATTTTATTTGCAAAAACTGAAATATTATGTCAAACCAAATTATTCTTGACAAAAATGCAATCAGAAATATGTAAAAATGGTTGATTAAGCAAGAGATGTCGGACTTGTTTTGTTTCACTCAGATTGTAGTCATAATTTCCTAAAAATTTGCCTTAGTGTACAAAACCTCTTGGATATGTTTGTTCACTAAGTACTGTTGACAAGTTTCTTGCCAAGCAATTGAATTTTATATGTACTGTGGTAGAGGTGGAATCCAGAGGATGGAATCTGTGATGAAACAGATTTTATTCAGATGATCTAGAAGAAATAAACTGCAGGAAGAAACAACTTCTGTTCCTTCATTTTCCAAAACTCACTCAATAGGAAGACTTGCCATCAACAAAAAAACCACACCAATCCTACAGAATCAATATGCTTAAGTTCTTGTTTGTGATAAAAATTAGTGCAGACAAAAGTAATGTGCTCCAGACTTACCATTTATGCTATAATGCTTGTTTAATTGATATCAATAGATAAAATTACTTGAATGAAACAATTATACCTGGGAACATATGCCTGGTACCAAAATAACTATATTCTTTATTTCTGTCTATATATAAATTAGTATATGATTTACATAGATACTTAACATCTACACAGAGTATAGAAAATGCTAACTGTGCAGAAAATGTGTGTTGTGATTAAAACCCAAAAAAGACATTGTGCTTTAAGTGTTCATAGCCTTCAAATCAGCTTTTATCTAAAGTTTTAGAAGTGGACTGAAATTAGTAAAATATAATCAGTATTCTCACAATCTAGTGTCCTCCATCATTCTTTAAAAATTTAATTAAAAGATGGGCAATGAATCTTATGTCAGCAGATGAGTGTATCACCATACACTGTGAAACAAATTAATCAGCAAAAATACAGCACTGCAGAGTAGTCTTGCAATAACCTTTTGCTTTATAAGCAAGGATTTAGATTTAATTTTTAAACAAATAACTAACTGTTAATTTCTTGACTGAACTTAAGGTAACCGTTATGTCATGCTTGTGTTATCATTATCATGGCAAATGAAAAAAAAAATACAGTCTTTACTAAGTGCTTTAATGGTAGTCTTAGATTGAATCATCTCTCCCAATTATGGGGTATTCAAAAAAATATGAAATGCGAGTGCTTTTCAGCTCTGTATTAATATGATGGCTTAGTCACAATTTAGGGTTATATAAGCATGAAAAGGATAGAACCTCTTGAAAAATGAATCCCAGCAGTCTAATTAATCTAATCACCGCAAATTATATTCTCCCTCAGTAATATATTTATTAGTCCAATAAGCTAATCTGCTTTCTGTGTTACTATACTGTTACTACCTCCAGTATCATGAGGTGTGTTAATATTTACTGACATTTTGGTTATTTTTCTCTGAAAAAACCACTTGTCAGAGCCATGTCAACATTGTGTGGTAAGAACATATCTACACTGCTATTTTTGTGTGCATTGGATCTAAGCACAATGACACAAGTGGTGTGAGGACACCTGAGCTAATTTGGCTTTACAGCTGTGAGCTGTGTGTACGACAGGGTCTCAATGCAGTGCTGGCCCGAAGGAGCCTCCACAACACTCTGTCATGTCAGACAACTTTGAAAAAAACCGGCTGAGTATATGTCCACTCTTCAGTCAATACAACAAAGTAAACAAACAAAAACAAAAAAACCAAGCCCAAGCAAGAAAAAAAACAAATAAAAAACTCAAACCAAAACCATGACCATACTAGATTGATAAATTACCTTCAGGACTTGTGTCAGGGAGGGCAAAGGTGAATGTTTGTATGAATGTCTGTTGTATGGAAGGAGGCATTTCGTCCCTCTAGGTAAGTCTAATAGAAGAAAGGTTTGTTCAGACTATTACATTCCTTGGAGAACAACAGTGTTTCTGCTAGTACCACTTACCATTTAATTTATGAAGAATCACAATTTGGGAGTGTTACAAAGTATGGTCTCTGCCTCCACCTTTGTCGCTGCTCTCGCCTAACTAATTGCAGCTTCCAGTTTATATCTGACAGGCCAGCACATACAACTGTGAATGCAACCACAGATAAAAATGAACATTCAGGAATTATGATTAGCCATAAATATATATATATTAATGAGATAAATAACCATGCAAACTGAAGCATCCTAGGAGAAATAAAAGAAGGAAGCATAGTAAAAAAAATAAATAAATTTGGCAATCTGACCACACTACCCATTCTGTTATCATTTCATTATAGAATGGGCATCAAAGAGAATGCTGGCTAGCTTTTTGGTGTAATACTCCACCCAGGGCTTGAGCATAATAAACTTCATGTTAAGTCATGACCTAAGTCGTTATTTTCTTCAAGTAGCCTGCCAAATATTCCACCAACAGCTTCACTGTTCTGCTGCAGTGCAAGGAGACTTTAGCTAATAGTTTCTCTTGAAAGGTACTTCTCCCTAAATAGTTCTCTGTGATACCAGCTTTGAGGCGGCCTTTGGAGCCTTGAGAGGCTGTTATGGGATATATGATGTTGTGCTGGGCACATGAGGATAGACCAGTCTCACCATTTAGACCTGTCTCTTCCTAGGCAGTGAAATGCCTGTGACTCGGCAGCTCCCCTGAAATCACTTAAAATTACCTGGAATGCTCTGATGTAAAAGCTAAGTAAGTTTATTATAGTAAAAATCAAAGCTAGTGGAATCAAATATTATATTTGGAAACAGATACAGGAGAGTAAAACAGGACATACATGATTGGTTTGATTTTTGGTTTCCTCTCTTCAGTTAGCGACTCTGATGCCATGCTAACTCCCAAGAAATTTCCTCCAGCCTGTCAGAGTTGGGTTACAATCCCATAGGCAGGGCATGCACCCAAGTTTGTCTTCACAAAGATATTGATGATTGGGTTGTTACTGTATTCAGTAAGGTTTCTGTTGCGTATAAAATAATTTAAAGGCTTATGGTAACTTCTAGTTCTGATGACCAATCCAACCTCTTCTACCTTGTGTCCTGTGCCATGGCGTTCTGCCTGACATGGACTCATCCCATGAAGATACCTTCGAATGTAAGTTACAGCTAAGTGGAGTTCACTTAGTCTTAGTACATTTGTGTACAGTCAGATGTGTCAAACAAATGTAAATATCCCCTTTTTTGGCAGCCAGTTGGTGAAAGTAATATCTTCTCTGACTGCATTTATTTAAATTTTTAAAATATGTAGCTGAGCATCATTCATTACATAAATTTACAAATGGAAATAGTGACTGTTTAATAGCTCTTGTTAGCAATTAGATATGACTAAGCAACCATGCTGTGTTAAAAATTGGTAAATCCACAATATAGGTAAAACTGAGAACTATGGAATAAGGGAGATTTGTTATACTTGGTTACAACAGCTTTACGACAGTTTGGTTCTCTTACCATTTTAGAGTCTGTGCTAAACTAGAAATGGAAAGTGCAGTACTGAAGATGTGCTCAAAAAGGACAGAATGGAGCTTAAAAAATTTGAACAGAAGGACAACCAGAATGATCAAAGATATGAAACAACTTCACTACAGGGCACTGGGCTGCTTTACCTGCAGAAGAGTGTCATGGAAAAGGCAAGCAGACAATGACCATCTCTCATAATACCTAACTGAAGTTAGAATATGTCAATCTCAAAGAAACCAGAAATATCATTTGTAGTCCACTTTTATACTTTTCCCTGGGCATCTGCTACTGCTCACTGTTCAAGGTCAGGTATCAGGCTACACGTTCTGAGTACAGCCATTCTATGGGCCCATGCTAAACGTATCATGATAAAAATGTGTGTAATTTACGTGTGGATTTTATCTGGCTTTTAAGATTTATATAGTGTTTGTGGTGTTCCTAATACAACAGAGCTCCTCTTGTCACAGTCAGTTGGGAGGGAGGGATAGGAGAGGGAAATCCTGGGCATCTTTGGCCATTCCTGTTTTACCCAAACAAGGTAGAACTGCTTTGGTTTGTAAAACTCTGTAGGCAAACCACATCATCTGAGTGGACACCCGCAGTATATACATCCCTTTTTCTGGACCACGAATGGCTATGATACAATGAAGGCAGCAGCTCTGTGCCTCCCAAGGATCGCAGGGAAAGGAAGATTCTCATAAGTCCAGCCCTATTTACCTTACAATTTTGTGTCTAGAATTGCAAAAGTCAGATGGACGAAGGCCCATAATTTTGCTGCAATCCTTTCACAAGCAATAAAGCAAGCTTCTAAAAAATATTGTGCTGAGCATTAATTTTAAAAATCATAAACATATGGTTTATCTGTTCCCAGATGAAAAGATAAATCAGAGAAAGAATCGTAGTTGTCTTGAAAGCCATTTAAACATCAGCTTATATAAAATGTCTTCAATCTGTGTTAATTTCTATCAGGAGGATGTTTCAGCTAATTATTTAAAAAATACATATCCATACAAAAGTAAGTACTCAGAGCAAAGAGATTCAGCTCTGGATTAGGGAATGCAAATCAGCCCCAGGAATACAAGCAGCAAAGCTAACAAGAGATTAGCATAGAAGCTACAAAGCTAACAGGGGATTAACTTTCAGAAGAGCTTACCAGTTTGTCCTTATGAACAAAAAATATAACACAAAGATGGAGATGAGAACAAAAATAACCATGAAAGAAAATATACAGGGTAAAAAAACTACTAAACTATAGGTGCAGTATATACATTGCACTGCATTTCTAAGCACAGGCCTGAACATACATTACACACCAAACGTGCCTTATATCCAAACTGGGTCCAAGCCCAAGGTAAAACAAGGTGCTTTAAATTAATTTCAAAACCTCACCCACATTATTCAGCAGTTGAGCTTCAAGCATGCTTCCATCCAGAGTTAGATGGAGTCCTACTCTAAATAAGTAAAATGGGTCTGCCTTGGAAATCATGACAGCTGGTCACAGAGCTTGGCTACTTGCTTGATACTAGTTATATTCACAGCATAACACACACACACACACATACATATATATATAAAAGTACAACCCTGGATAACCCATCAGTCAAAAGAAGAGTTTTTTACTGTACAGTTGAGAAGCACTAAGGACAAGAAGTTAGAAAGTTTGTACAAATAACAGATCATATAAATAAACCGTTAAAACGATGCCCTGGGGAACACTGGAAATTATACAAGTGCAATTAAGATTTGTCCTGAAATGTGAAACCTAGCACCCAAAGTTTATTTTTTCTGCAGAACAGTAGAACTGCATTGGTTGTTATTTCACATACAGCTTTTAAGTTTTATTTGTATATGTTCACAGTATAATTATATCTCACTTAAAAACCCCCAGGCTCAATATGCTGAACTGTGCTATCTATCTGCAAGGGAAATTTGAAAAGACTGAGAAAGCTGAATTCAGTTTAGAGAGACCATCACCATAAATCATTAACCAGGTTTTTCTTGTAAGCTGAATGCTCCGAGTTCTGCTTCAATGGGAAGGAGCATTTGCCTTTCTTTACCTCTGCTCTGTAGAGTGGGTAGCAGTTACCTTGCTGATAAGAGGCTTGGAACAGATTGTTTTGGTGGTTATCAGACATAACCAACCTAATTCTGATATTTTTACCTGCACTGGTTTTCTATCAAAATATTTTTTTGACCTGCTTTTTAAAATTTTGGCTGTCAATAATTGCATACTGGTTTCCGTTCCAGAAGAAATAGGACAGTTACAACACATAAGTGATCTGAAAGTTAATTGCAGTGAACTTCAAGTCCTTTCCCAACAGGCAACAAAACTCCAGTCCCTTAGCAAGTTAAACAGTGGAAGCTAAAACCTCCAAACACTGGCAGATGAATTAGGAAATCTTCCCTTGGTAAAGCTGGGAGTATATATAAAACACAATAAAAAAATTATGAAAGTCAGTGTTTGTTACAGCCTGCTACTACCATAGTGGATATATGTGAAACTTCATATGTATTCATTTCTGTCCATCTAAAACAACTATTTTGTCCTTAACTTTATAATGAGTTAACATACTTATTTGACGTTCACTTTGCTCCTAATGAAAGGCACTTAAATTTTTGAACATTTAAAATTTTTAAATTTCAAGGTCTTCATTCCAGTCTTGTCTTTAGATAGCAGACAATACAAGTTGATTACCATGCTGTTTCATGTTCACTAAACTTCAGGTACACATCTCTGATGAACTGAACTAAACTCATTCAGAAACATTTGCTCTTCACAAATATTTCAATGAATCATACCTGTCACAGATGAATTAGCAGCATCCCGAAAGGATACTTAAGTAAATCTATGTACCTAATACTCCATTGACAGCACCTTGCAAAGACCTTTAAACCATTGCAAGGGCAAATCCTTTACCATCTCTATTTGGTAGGCTGTTACACTGCCTTTGGACAGGTGTAAATTAAAATTATCCACACAAATTTACTTGAGATGCTAGATTAATTACATTTTCCAATTTAATTACGCTGACATAATATCTGTGACAGGCATATTGCACATTATTCCACTTTCGGGTCAGTCAGTCTCAAACCATTCATACTTGAAGCTCCATCATTATTTTGCTGGCAATAAACTGAAAAGTATATTTGTGCTGGTGTCACACCCGAACGGTGCAGGTTAAGGAGGACATGGTACCGTTTGCCAAGATCTCTTCCCTCCATTGCTAAAGATAACCAACCTTCAAGACAAGGGTGCCTGCGTATTTTATTCAGATATCTGTGCTTATTACTGCTGAAACACAGAATAATATCTGCAACTTTTGAGCTGCAGCACCACCTTTAAAATTTAAAAATCTAATCTTTAAGTTGAAAGAAATGATGTGGATTTTTCTGTTGAACCTGTAGAAGTAGATGTCCTCTCCTATGACAGTTGTGTGGGATGTATGCATCTTAATCTTGTAGGCTTTACTGCCAGTCTCCTAAGAGTCTGGGAAAACAATTTGAGGCTGATGGCAGTTAAGCCTTCAATAGTGAGATCACCTGTTTGTATTCAACTGTGATGTAACTGCCACAGTTATAACCCTCTAACACAACAGTCATGGAATATGGTATCAGGCAATAACAGAAAACAGCAGAGTTACTTCAGAGAAATCTGAAGACTTGGCTTTTTAATTCCCTTGACATATGGTAGGTGAAGAATTTAGTCTATTTTCAGAGTTTGAAGTCTCCTATGTGCTGCTGGATAGTCTTAGCTTCAATAAAGCTGTGGGTACTTTGCATGCTATGCTCTGTTCAGTGTTGAAGTTCATCTTCCTCCCACCTTTTTTCTTCCTCTGATGCCCCTCCTGAAAGGTAGAGTCAATAGTGCCTCCCATATTAGCACTACTTTCAAGAGATGTAACACATCTTTACAAGGTCAGCTGTTTAGCAATTCCTGCCTGAGCACCTTATTTGGCCAGGTGATTCAGGTTTTGTTTTTTTCCAATACTGCAGGAGTAACAATGCCTCCCACTGATTCTTCACATGGTGCAAATACTTCTAGGACTGTCCACTGGCAGTGGCACATCCCGAGCTCACCCTTGCAGGTACGTGGAGCAGCAAGGACACTTTAGCTCACTGGTGCCACGCTTTTTCCTGAAACCACTGTCACTCTCACTTCTTTTAAGGCATTATGAGGTACTTCGTTACTCAAAAATAACAACCCATTGTCAGGCCAACATATTTGAGCTCTGTACTTCTTACCATCCACATGAACACATTTCAATTTACCCTTGCATCATTCAGTGTGGCTTTGCTGCTTCTTTCCTTCTGTGATATTTGAACAGAATTCAGGTTAGACTGAGATGCTCATGGTGCAAGATGCCTTTGCTACAGACTTTATATACCATTTCCTGCTACACAGTCTAAATCTAAATGTGGCAGACTTCTGGAAACAATGGTATGCGTGAGGTTTTTCTGTTGGTTATTTCCCTACTTGTGTGCTTGTTTCAATTTGCAAAACCGGTTTTCTCTTGGTATATTTTTATTTGAATATTTAGCATAAAAATGCAAAAAAATATGGAAGTACAGCCAGCTACTTCTTTAACAGATGCTTGACTAAAAACTGGTGATACAGGCACACACTTGCTACACTTGCACACTGGGGTTTTTTGTAAGTTTTTTTGCATTTTATTTTCTTCTGACTCTGTTGAAATTCTCTGTGTTAAATACTGCAATACATAGCATAGTACAAGAGAAACAAAGCATTATTGTATGTTTTTACTCTGTTCAGAAACTGTAGATAAGAGAATATAAAGAAAGAAAAAAGTGGCAATTTTTATCCCAAAGCTCTGCATTAAAAACAATTGGGATGACAACCATAAAATCATAAGTGTCCTAGTGCAATTGAGGCAGGTGGCAATGACAGCTGTTTCAAAATTCATCAAAATCTTTGGGGTTTCTGAATTTGGGATATAATATATCTGCATGGACTATATTCAGCTTTTGATGAGATTACAGTTTTGGTGAATAAAGGTAACTGTAAATTGAATAAAGTTGGTCTTTTGACAGGTTTTTTTTTTTACATACAACAACATGTTTTTTAACAAATTAATATTAAGTAGCTTCAATAAAGTAGAACAGCTACCTAGCAGATATTCTGATATATAACAGTAAAGAATCATTAAATCAGGATGCTTCTAGCAGGACTCTGCAGAAAGCTGCTGAATGCTACTATTAAACATTTTTATTAAGGTTCTAGGGAAAAAAAAAGTCCTTAGACACACTGCTGACAAAACCTGGAGACTGGTGATAATAACAAAACAGTCTTGTTGAATCACTTAGAACACATAGCAAGCTGAAGGTATTCAAGAAAATAATGTTTTATACATCCATAAAGAAGAGTTGTGGTCCTTGGTCATGGACAGGGGAATCCTGGAAAGGATTTGCAAGAGAAAACCAATTCACAGTAACCTCGGTGTAATCTGATCCTTGGCTGTAAACAAAGAAGTGGGGACAATCTCTCAGGGTGATGTTGCTGACTGCAGTGTTGGAATACTACATATTCTGCTGTTCACATTTAACAAATTGTAGAAGGCAGAGGAAAGAACCAAAAATCACTGAGTGCTGAGAAAATGCCTTAGAGGAAGAGATTTAAAAACTTAATCTGTTTAGCATGCCAAAAAGAAGATTGAAAGGTGACTTGACACAATGTGTAAGTATTTCCTTGAGGACCAAATACCTGGCATCAAAGGTCTACCTCAGCAAAGAAAGCCTTTAATAAACCATATTAACTAGAAGCCAGACACAGTCAAGGTAGAAAGAGGACATGCATTTTAAAAAAGAAGGATGTTTGTGCGCTGATTCAAACGAAGGGAAAGAGACAGAGTCTAACTGTTGATCTTTGGTACAAGAACAAATGTCTTTGTGTAAAATAGCTGTTGGCATCAATTGGCTGAAATTCAATGGCAGATAACATACATAAGGTCAGAATAGATGATCTAGTGCTCCCTTCTGGCCTTAAACACAAGTAAAAAATACCTTCCCCCAAAAACCTATGAATATTAAGTAACAGAACTACAAAGCTAAATGATATCTGTGTTCACTAGTGTGTTTCAGGGTAGATGTTAATAATTAGTTTCATTAGTAGATGCTAATAATATGCATCTACTTCTGAGTGTTGAACTCTACAATCAGAAGTCTGAGCAGAATATTATGGCAAAGCTACTTAATTCATGTAACATAATCAACTCAAACAATGGCATATAAATTGAGTTAGAGTCTTGATGTGGTGAGGACAAAATCTGAGTGACAATAACCCAGTGCAGTAAAATATAGTTCTGCTTTTCTGTATCAACATGAGGAAGTCAGTTGTACCCTTCATCAAGTTAGTAAGCGGATAACCAGTAGATGAGTTTTCACCACACATATTATGTTGTCTAGCAATATGATTGCTCCTACTTCTTATGCATATCCAACCTGCGAGACCATGTAATGTTTTTTTTTTTTTTCAGCAGAAGAATCTAGTGCATGTTAAGACCTTTCAAAAGGAGCTTCATGCAGGTATTGAGAACCCAGGAATACTTAACAGATCATGAGTGACTACATTGCAATGCAAACACATCTTCTATATCAGGAGGCTGGCATCAGCAATACCTGGCTCTCACCTAACCCACCATGTTATGTACTTTCCCACCTCATAACAGCATGCCAAACTAATCAATGGTAATCAGTCAAAACTATCCAAAACCTTGGATCAAAGACTATAAGTTAATTTCAGTCATTCTTTTCCCTGAGATAAATTAAATCTGTGCTGTTCTTTTGCCTCTAACTGTCATTTATGTATTAAAACATAAGAATTGATCCAATTACTTGGATGATAAAACAGAAGAAAATCAACAGTCTTAACAAAACCCCTTTTTTAGTAGAAAATAAAACCTTAATAGAGTATCTTACCTTATACTATCCTATAATACTAGTACAGGTAGTACTAGAAAAGAAGATCTGGAAATGTGCGCCAATGCTAAAAATATTGAGGAGGATTTAATTTCAATTGTGATTCATGCAAAACAATCTTCACCTCTTACATATTTTCTTAAGGATTGAAAGTTAATTCTTTGAATGGACAAATGCACTATACTTTGCAAAGAATAGAATGAATACAAAAAAATTACCAAAAGTCAAAATTCATATACTGATATTTGCTTCTGTGGCCAAATCTAAAACCATAGGTAGTTTTAAGTCCTAACACCTAGAAAAGGCTGTTTCAGTTGTCTTATTTAAAGATGAAGCTTCCAGGGCATAATAGTTTGCTAGTGGTTTTAATAGAGTTTAAACCCTGTGAAATCATCAGGAGTATTTTGGGCAGCTATTTATTGCAATTCAGAGTAATCCTGAATGAAGAACAGAACTGGTTACAGTCTAGGTAAGAAAAAGTCCTGTACAGAAAAATAAAATAAAAATAATTAAAAAAAAAAATCAGCATTAGTATCTCCAAAACAGAACATGAATACAAGACCTTAATATTCCTCATTGGGATTGTATTTTACATAATGGATGGATAGGAATTAGGTTTCTTTTAATGACTTTTGAAACATTTCATTGAAATATTTGTTGTGTCTCAGTTTAAAGTACAAACACACAGTTTTTAGAGAAATTAATGAAGAGTACAATAAAAGATTATTCGTATGTTGGTATAGTGAGGTCCAGAACATCTCAATTTCAGAAGCAAGTCCAATACTTCATAGTTAGATTTTCATCAGCAACTCTCTGACTTTAGAATTAAAGGTTCATAATCAATATCTAAATTGCATGTTAATGACTAAGCTTAAAGACTTCACAGTTCAGAAACTGATGCAGGGAATTCGCCCTTGGGAATAAGTTGAGACATTGCTTAGTTTGTTTCTAGAGGTAATTACTATTAACTTAGGATTTTTCTCAGTAATGCCTCAAGGGCAAATGTGTAAATCAAGTGTTTGATAATTTGCATATAAGGTACCTTCTTAATTGTATTTAGCCATAAAGCCAAGGCACTTGAACAGTGCTTGGGTAATTGATCTCCAAAGTGCGTCACCTATGTTCTCTCCTCTACATATTTCAAGTTGACATATATGGCTTAGAAGAAGCATTTTTCTTCTCCACTTCCCTTTTGGGGCAGTGTCACACTCCTCGAAATGTAGTGAGGGACAAATCCCCGTGTTCCACCAAGTCCAAAGGCTACAATTATGCAATGTCCTTACTTAAGCCTCACAGGCTCTGGATGAAGAGAAAAAGTTGATTCCTTTCTCTCTCTGCATACATCTGCATAATTTCTGGGCACAGTATGGCCCCTTGTGAGGTAATATACATCTGTTTTGCAAGAAAACCATACTTCCTGGCTTAGCAGCATCTTTGAAGGTACTTGCCAGTGGCAAAAGGAGTTGTAGCTCTTAAAGAAGGATCACAATGATCACTTCAATTAGCAGTGAGCATGCTGGGGCCCTAGAAAGACTGATCTGATCTTTTCTGAATCGTCGAACCTTCACTGTAAAATTGTATAACCCCTATTTCAGCATTACAGATACTGCTGACTTGGGTCTGTACATCCTTGCCTGTGAAACAAAGCATGCTGTCTGTCATGGTTCAATCATTGGCCTGTTACAAGAGTCAAAATGGGAATCAATTGTGCCTTATTTCCTCCTCTAAAACCAATGGACTGACCTCTTTGAACGCGCCTGCCAAAAGACACGTGCGAAATGCAGCTGTATCAAGAAAAAAAACACCTCACTTCCATGAACTAACTCCAAAGACATCTAAAAGATGCAGCTTTTGCTTTAGAGCAGTTTAATGCTGTCCTCTTACCCAACCTTTAGTACTATATTGATTTTTCCCTTTATGGAGATGTAATAGAAATAATAGTTTACATTTTGAGGTAATTCTATCCTAATAAAAATGTAATAGTCCGTATGTAATTAAGTAAGTCTTTGTATAGCTCCTTTCTTTTATATGGAAATACTGTAATTGGCTCATGGTAAAAAGAAAAATATCCATCTTTCTTACAAAGATCAGTGTTAGAGAAAGTAGTGTTTTTAATAGTTTACTGTTCATACAACTACTTTACTAATTTTCTAAAACAACCTCTACTAAAGAGAAAATAAAAAGGATTGTTTAGCTTACATCTCTAAATATGACAATGGCAGCCCTTTTAAGATTTATCTGAAGTTAATTTCAACTAGTTTAGGTTGTGAGTTTATAGTTCCTCTAGCTAAACCATTATTAGTTCCTAGCCTGTATACTCTGAACATATACGGAAGGCAGATACATGTCATAACATGAATTAAAGAACTCATCTGAGCAATGAGAGTACTAAGGCTGCAGGGTATTAGCTCACATCTAGATCAAGTGCCATTTACTAATCTGTAGCATTAAAATAACAACAACAACAAGAAACAACCAAAACCTGACCATTGCATCCAGAGATGTTCCTTTTCCCTTGCACTTTTGGAGACAGCGTAGACAGAGATATCCGCCTTCACCTGCTGGCTCACACACCCAGGGCAGGGAAACTTTAAGTTTGTGAGCAACTAATGCTCATTATGAGTCCCAACATGTAGAAGTAGTATCAAGTAGCAAGTGCTGTACATCACAGCCTTGAGTGCTGTGTACTAATACCCACTTGTAGACAAGCCGCCATAAATCTTTTAATACAACTGCTAGGGTGAAAATGTGTTGAACCTTTACATTGTTTATAATGCCTTTCCACAAGACTTTGCACAGACTACAGTTGTTAATGGCAAGACACAAAAGAACACAACTATCTCCACATTTGAGGTCAGGACATAGATACCCATTGAGTAACATCTTTAATAACTCAAAGGAAGCCCTGAGTGTGGCAAGCTCTTTCTTTACAAGTGTACAGGATAGGTTGCCAGTTTGCTAAGCACTGTCTTCTGTTACATACTGTTGCCCAATAAACCCTTTATATCCTTGAAAGAACGTAAGAGCTTCCTTGTAGATGAGAAAGTTTCAGTCCCAAGTAAGTGTTTATCTGCTTCGCCTAACTTTTATGGCAAGTTTCAGCTCTTTTCCAGTGACAAGCGATTCCTCCTAGAATTGAGCCCTGTCTCTTAGTTTTTGCACTTCTAGATAAGCGTTAAATCAATCAGAGGTTTCTCTGCACTCTAGGTTTTGATTTTCTCACTCAGTCCTATGATATAGTGGTGCTACCAAGAAAAGGTTTCTGTATATGGGATCTTGCTTCTATCATGTGCAGAAATACAAACTGTGAGTGTTACATGTCAACAAGCCTAGTAACATCATTTCCCAGGTATCTAATCATATCAAATACTTAATTTTGAAGTAGGAGTGTTATACAACTTATTTTCTACTTTAAATGGATGACTACATTCTTAAAAAACAAATACTTTTTATTATTTTTTAAACCATCCTCAGTGCTGTTCCTATTCAATGCTGCTGTTGTCATGGTTTCACTAACTGTGGTATTATGTGTTAACCCCGGTAGGCAGCTCAGCACCACACAGCTGCTTGCTCAGCCCCCCTGCCCAGTGGGATGGGAGAGACAATTAGAAGGGTAAAAGTGAGAGAACTCATGGGTTGAGATAGAGACAGTTTAATAAGTAAAGCAAAAGCTGCATGCATGAGAAAAGAAAAAAAAAATGGAATTCATTCACTACTTTCCAATTTACTACTTTCCATCAGCAGGCAGATGTTTATCCATTTCAAGGAAAGCAGTGCTTCATCACACATAACAGTGACTTGGGAAGACAAATGCCGTAACTCCAAATGTCTCTCCTTCTCCCAGCTGTTATTGCTGAGCACGGTGCCGTATGGGACACCCCTTTGGTCAGTGGGCTTCAACTTCTTCTGCACCCCCAGCCTGCTTGCTGGCAGGGCAATGTGAGAGGCACCAAATGTTGCATTATTGTGTTTCTTTGGAAAGGGGCAAATTTTTTTATTCGTTATTAGGTAACACTATTTGAAATGCCGGTGAGGTTGATAAATTGTATCCCCACCACTCAAGGTTTGATGAGAGAGAATGGATTTTGGACTGCTAGTTGTCATTGTTAAGTATTTAATTACAGAAAAACTCTGATCCGGCATCCCTCTTCCCTTGTCCATTCTTCTCAAAAAAACCCAAAAAAATTCATTTTCCTTGTAGAAAGTGAAGAGTGTTCACTATCACTGTGATCACATATACATTTTTAAAGTAAAATGCTTATAAATCTTTGGCAACACCTTTTTAAAGGACGATTAAGCTCTGTTTTTTATGATATGCAGCAATATTATTTCAGCTCTTAATTATGCACCTTAATATGACCAGCAGCAAAACTTCTGATTAACCAAATAATCCATGATATTAAACCAGAAATTTTGTTCACAGTATAATGATTTCTTAAATGGCCATGTATTCTATAATGGAATAATTAATCAATTAAATAATGACTGATTTATTCTTAAAAATATCCTTTCCTTTACCAGTTCTGTACAAGATGACTCATAATGCTAAACTTTAAGCCCAAAAACATAAGTCTTAAATATACTTCACTTTTGTTAATAAATTGCATTTCTTTTAAATTTTTTTCCACACAAAAGTACTTGCCAGAATAACAGTCACTTTAGTACAGCTAACTCTGGCATTATAATTTACAGGGGAAAATTACGCTGTTTGTACATTGATTTTATTGTCTACATTAATCTTTTTTTGGAATATATGCTAGCTAATTTTCAAGGAAAGACTGCCTTATTTCTGGCTGGGACTCTTCTGAGCAGGGGTATGTACACAAGTTCTGTTTAGCATACACGCAGTGAACCTCACACCTTCTGGAAGAGTCAGACCAGCTAGGCATGAACTGCAAATGTATGGAAAATATATATACCGTGCATCCTGAGCAAGTCCAATCATTTGTGTAATACATGCGCAGCTGGTGTGACATTGGCCTTAATGTAGATGCACTCTATGGTTGAACTGGTTATACTGCACGGACATGACCAGATTTCTGCAAATCTCAGTGGTCCAAGAATACAGTAGAAAAACCCACATGTCAATGTTTCACATCCCCCCCTTGTCTCAAAGTAAAATTGAAAGTTCAGGTGTCAAGTTTGAATGATAAAATCTGGTGAAATCTGATTTCCAGATTCCAGATCTAGATAATTTCTCTAATGACTGATTCTCACCTCTAGTAATGCGGATTCAGTCTAAAAAAAAAAAAAGACATACAACAAAATTAGATTTCTAGAAAAATATAAAGTGTCTTTAGCACAAAAAAGTCCACCCTTAATGTCATCTACTTTGTGTGGGCAGGGCTGCTATAAACTTTAACATCTTTGGAGCTACACAGCTTGAAAAAGTACTTTTTCTCTGCGCAGTTATAAACCCAAGATGCTTTCTGGACATGATGTACAGCTTCTGTAGATTATATTTAAGTACTTACAGCTTTCAGGAAAAAACCAGAATTCAGCAACAGATCAGGATAAGCAGCACTGAAATTGAGGCAGAATTATTATCCATATCCTGGATGTAAATAATGGGCTGAAAACTGTCTGAGATCTCAGCAAAAAAAGTTGACCAAGGAGCAGATCTAGAGGAACTAAGTTGCTGGAAAAACAATTTTATTTGTTCTCCTTAGAACAGTCACAGAAGGCTTCAACTGTTGTTCAACCTTCATAAGACAGAAAGCTTTTCTAGGTAGTAGCTCTTTGCTGCTTCATCTGTAAAGCCTTAAGCAACAGCTGTGAGAATGTGGAGTAAAATACAAAGCTCATGGACATTTGAGCAAATCAATATATGCAAATGAGACCTCGTTATCAAATACCTACTGCATCACTTACTACAATCTGGGTCCTTGACTGCTCTGTATAAAACTAGGAAATGACGGCGCACAACCACCTTCCCCCAACTAATTTAGAATGAAAATTGCACACTATATTTCAATGCTGTAAGAGAAATAAGAGTCTGATCTGCATTTGATGTGACCTAGGAAGCACTGGAATTATACGAGAGAAAGCTATCAGTTTAAATCTGCTCAAACAAGTTAAAGCAACATTTACAGCTAACTAAAGTGCAGCCTGCAAGAACTGCACCTGTATCAGCAGAAGTTTAGAAATAAGAGTTGCTGAGGCTTTCTCTGAAAGGGGGTTAATGCAGACACATCCCCATACCTCTCAGATGATTATATGTAAGCAATGAAACTTTCTTCCTGACTCTCTGGAAAAATCCAGTCTTGTGAACAGCCTCTCGAACAGACAGAAGCCTCAATTTGAAGATGCAGAGTTTGTGGAAACACTATGGCGTAAGGAGTTTCTGCCTTGGCAAGCTGTCACAGCTCACTGTCCCCTTTGTTCAGCTGTTTGCTGGATTCCCCTGTGGGCTGAGGGCAGCTTAAAACATAAGCATACATCAAGAAAAAGGGAGGGAGGAAGAGAGACCAGTATTTAAAGAGAGTATTTTGATCCAGGTTGAACATGGCTACGCAATCATTTGGTTTGACAGAGCTGACAACCGGGCAAGTTGCAGGAGGGATAACAAGAGCAGGCACGGTGAGGGATCCAAGGGCAACAGGAACTCCTGAAATCAACATTGCCACCGTAGCCCTTCATCCAAAAATGGAAACACGGCGTTCATATTACAAGGCTATTCTAAGCAGTGAATGATGAAAAGAAAATCAGGTTGTATGGCTCAACAGAAAATCTTTCTACCACTTAAGAATAAGGAAACAAGGGAAGGATAAACAAAATCGCATTAACAGCATTTGATTTTAAAGTTAACTAAAATATAAATAACTACATCTTGTCATTCAAAATCAGACACGCTCCAGTTACAAGACACACAATTAAAGTTAATAAACAAAATGTTTTAGTTACCTAAATGTGTAAGCTTATCCAGTTACCAGGCTAGGTGAGCCACGGTGACTGTCCATGTGTGTCCTATTAGTCAGACTATCACAAGCTAATTCAATTTAGCTTTAGTCCAATTATCGCAGATTAGCTACAAGCTAAAAATTAATTAATTAATCCATTGTAGAATCTACATATCTTTTTATAAATGTATGTATTCTAGAGGCAAGTTCAGAATTCACCATAAGATCTTCCACATCATGTTAGAGAAAAATGAAAAGAATCCATTGACATTTTCATGCTTCAGGACATGTACGACCACTAACTGAGGGGAATTGAAAAGAAACTTCTAAAAGTAGGTTACCACATTGTTGCTGCGTTTTTGTCTTACACTGATCATAGTCAGGCAGAATATATTGGATTAGAGTGATCAATGTTCTCATCTGCAGCATATCTGTGATTTCTACTGAACAGAAACAGGCTTGCCCGATTTTGTGTTATGGGTATAACATCGCTAATAGCTAATGGTGATTCTCCTAGTCTAAGTGATAAAAGACTAAGCTTTATAGCAGTAGGCATAGAAACGTATCTCCAGTGTCACACAACACTTGACATGCTGTGGCATGCAATTTAAGAATGTTTTGATTGTCTTCAAGGGCCGCGTTCAGCTCCAGATGAAGTGCTAGAAGTCTTCAATGAATTAAGCATAAGCTTAACCCTGCTCTAAACCAACCCATAGATCTTTATTGTTTTTTCTTAATGATTTTGTGTACGGCTTCCTGTACGTCTCTTATTTTGTTGTAAAATATGAATTGGATCTATTTCTCTCTAGTATAAAGTACATATAAAGGGACTAGTTAAAAGTGCATGACAATCTGTCACTGTTGCCCATTTAGGATCATGATTAAGTAGAGGAAAACAGATACCGTAATGGTTGGAGCAAAAGTCTGCATAATGGCATTTTCCTATAGATTTTCCCAACAACACTGCTATGATTTCTACTACCAGTGTTATGGGCTACTTGTCTTCAAAGGAAACCTAGCAACCCTTTACAGATGTGTTTAAAACCTGACATAAGCCAAAAAGTACCAGGCAATAAGCAGCCATCATTGGTGAGGAATAAGGTTTTTGGCAAGCATTGAAACTAAATAAGAACATAAAATGAAACAATTCAAGTGTGTGAACAAAATCAGAATTTGGAGGAAAATTACCAATTAATAAAGGGGACATACAAACTAAAACACTCTAAACAATCAACAAATAATGAGGTCTGAATTTCAGTGCAAGATATATTGAATGTACTGGCAGAAAATATCACTTGGTCAAAGACTCAAGCAAATTGTCTGTGATCTTTAACGGATTGCAGTGTAGGCACTGAGCTCATATGATGGCCCAGATGAAGGGCCCCATGCAAGTCAGAAGAGATCTTACTGCTCTAGGGACTAACACATCTTTCAGCTGCTAGTTTGCATAGTTACATGCCAGCATATGGACATGTATGTGCAAAGATATGCAGATATGTTATGTCAGCAAATTAATTTCATGTTTCATCTCTGCTACCAAAATTTTCTACAAGTCTAACAAAGACACGTAAAAAGTAACATTTTCTATGCAGACAGCTTACAGGCAGAAAAGCTTTACTTTTTATGGTATCTGAGATTTGAAACTTAAATAACTAAAATACTTTCTGAGAGACATTTTATTGAATTTCTTTAATTTTTTTTTCTCCCATATGTTCACTGAACTAGAATTTCAGGACTGCTGAGTGATGTCATTTTCCTTAATAAAATTAGCTGGAGGGTCTTCAAAATTTTATGGCTTGTACTTCTGCAGCATAAGAAATCAAAACCATGTGGTATTCCCAGTCCTTGGCAAGAGTTCCCCGAGGAAGGAATTAGTTTTCACTGAACCACAAGAGTGCTTAGGTCATGGGGAGAAAGACACAAGGAGCATCAATCTAAGGTTTGTTTCTGAAAATGCTAAGACTCATTTGATGTTTCATACTTTGAAGAGAAGCTTAGCTTTGCTGAAGTCTGAAGCCGCAATGAAGGATGACAACTTGTTCAGAGGTGCTTTGAACAGAACTTTAGCACTAATTACAGCAAAGGCCAGACAGGGACCCAGGCACTAACATTTCTGCTAAAGAGGCACAGCAGGAACTAATGATGAGCCAGTTTTGAAATAAAACTGATTACTACAGCAAAGAATTTAGTCTTCTTTTTATCTAGTTTCTGTTGTTGTTTTTGTTAGGTTTTTGGCTTTTTTTTTACTTTAGTATAGCTTGAATGCCTTTCAATGTTTCTGCAATAATTTTAAGAAATGTACCCTGAAATTATTGGAAAGTACAAATGAATGAAGTCTACAACTTGATTTTTAATACATATAAGCTATACATTCAATTATGATTAATTTTTCTTCTTTCAATTTCTGTTGATTTTTGCTTTGAGTGTTTGAATAATCAGTATAATTTTGCAAGAAAAATTATGCCTGAGATATAAAAATGAAGTCTGTCAGATTGAAGGTGACAAAGGAGAACTCCTTTGCATTATTCATTTGGACATTTAAAACTCTTTGAAAAGCCATGGGGGAGAGAAGAATTGTGTAGGGGAAATAGTACAAAATCAGAATTAGTTAATCCAATAATTAGAACTTCGAAGGGACCTGCCCAATTATCAGGTCTAGTCCTGAGATAATCACAGCTCAGTACAGCATGCAATTCTTTCCTTAGACTAACCACACTACCTGTAAGAGAAGTTTTCTTGGCTCCTGCTACTCCAGTTGGATGCTTCATTCATTCAGACAATCACTCCCACAGTACTTAAACCTTCTAATTTCTAGATTAATTTTGTTGTGACATGTTTAACCCCTCTGTTCTCCACCAGCAAAGTCAGTTAGTGCAAACAGTTCTCCCTCCCAATATGTATCCCTGCTCCTGATTTATTTATGGAGAGAAATCTTATCCCCTCAGACCTTGTTTCCTTGAACTGAGCAGACTTCTAGTTCTCGCCCGCGTTGCTACTGGAAATGCTCTTTCCAATGCATCAGGTACCACAGCTGCTTCTCGCCCTCCCTCTTTCAGCACGGCCACATGCCAGCAGTAGTTCGGGCACCCTGTGCCCCTCTGGTACACCAAGCTCATGGATGAGCTACTCAACCCTTTCTACTCCTCAGTTATTTCTCTCTAAAGAGATAGATGTCGAAGCAGGAATTATTAATATGTAAGAGGTGCCTTGCATGTTGCACCACTGACTTTCCATTCTTTGAGCAAGTGCAGTGCAACATCTCTGTTTTCTGCACTGACACCATTTTCCTCCTTAGTGACACCTGCAAGTTTCATCAGGAATCTTCCTACTTTTCTGTGAGTATTGTTTAAAAGAAAAAAAAAAGTCAAATTGTTCATTGACATCTTTGCTTTCACTATGTGTATACATACAGAGTCATGTGGTACATACTGACCTATTAAAAATCCTTGCTACCACATCAGACGCTCCATTTGTTCATTACTGTGGTGGGGTTCTTTTTCAGCGAATTTCCTAGTAAGAGTTTATTGGCTCCTCAAAATATCAGTGCATTAAACTCTTAGAGAATGATTTCAACTTGAATTAGCAATGGAAATTTCTCTATCCTTAATTCTGCTAGTCCGGTTTTCCAATTTCTTTACCATTTCCCCTTGTTAGGAAAAACTGAGATGAAGGTTTCATTATGTCTTTTGGACTGTATCTAAATAATGTGCTGTGTCAGTATCATCCAAACTGCTAATGACCACTCTTTCCTTATTCTGCTTTTGTTTGTGTTCAATATGTTTTTGGTATATAGTGTTTAATGTTTGCTATTGGTTTTAATATTTTAAGATCAAACTCAGCCCCACTTTAGGCTACATTCATTTTATCCCTACAGTTCTTGATCTCTAACATTCAGCTTTTTTATAAATCAAGTTTTGTCCCACTTTTTCTAAATTCACCCTTTAATCCTAATATGTCCTGTGAAGCGATTTTGAATCTATTTAAATTTCTGATAACATTTTTACCTAGCTTAGAAATCAGGTTTTTTTGATTTCAAGAAATTCTGAGCCTCTTTTATATTCAAGCCCCTAAGCTCTTAGTTTAGATACTTTTGCTAACTAGTTTTCTTCACTGATCAAATTTGAGCTTCTGAAATCCAAAGTTTATCAAAGAACCCTATCAATCTTCTATTTAACAGAAATAGAATAAAGTTATGATTGTTGATAACACTTTTCCCCGCACCTCTCTAACCATATTTTGATGATGTTTTCATATCTTACCAAGACTCGCTCCTGGCATCACTTGTTGTTAGTGATTAGCCCATGAAAAACTTTGTCAGCTACAAGATTCAAGAATGTAACTATATTGTCAGGTCTATCGTTACAAAAATTAAGGTCTTCAATACTCACGTATTCTTCTGTCCTAATTCTGCTTTATTTCTGCATCATTTTTTCTATACAAACCTGATCCAGAGACTCTATTACAGTACTACCCAATACAATCTGGTTTATTAACCTTTCCCAAAATGAATCTTGTCTCAAAGCAGATTTTAGTTTATTCTGGCTATCTCTACAGCTATCTCTCTCCCTTTCACTCCCCCCTGTGCCTTTTTTTTTCCCCATCTGATACAGCACTACATGCAGTGGTATTCATCACCTTCACTTTTATATCTATCTCTCCTGAAAGATTTGTGCCTGTCAGTAGCTGTGCTCTGCCATGATTGCCATGTTAATAGCTGCTTTTGGGTTCTGCGCTAGTAATTCCGGTTACTTACTGGCACTATTTGATGTCTGAGGTCCTGAACCAAGCAGGAGTCTTTCAGTGACTGCTTGCAGTTTTGTTGTCCCATCCAAGCCTTTCACTAATTACATTACCTGAAGTTCTCACCCGTAGCTATACATCTTTCTGATATCTGATACTGTTTTACTTGACTGCCATACCCTCATTTATCAGTACTTCTCTGTGTGTTTTACTCATCTGTAAAGCTGCAGATGTACCTCTCAAAAGTATTATTTTTTTAAAGCTTTTCTAGCCAATTCAGACCAACCTCAGCCCAAACAATGTTATTTCCTAGGCTGCAAGGTAAGTAATCCCTTCTCTATTCACACTTCCAAGTGCTCCAGCCTCCCTTGAAGATTTATTAACCTTTGAGCCATTTGTTCATCTTTCTTGTTGTGTTTCCCTTTCCTCCCACAGGTCAAAAAAATTTCACTGAAGAGAAGAAGTTTCCATTGCTTTAATTATCTTCCCTGCCTGCCCCAATGGATTTTTTCCATCTGTTCAAGTAAGTCCTAGTAAGCATTATTTTCCAAAATTTGCCAGATGATTTTATGCGTATTGAAATGGATACCTTTTAGCCTCAGGTGCATATCTTGTAACAATAATTCCGGTGCTATATTTTATATCTGTTCTTGGCATTCAAGCTGGTGACAAACAGACCTGTCTTTTGGTAGGAGCCTAGAAATCTCTCTCCCTTCTCCACCGTGATCAAAGAGAGAGAGTTTCTCTCCAGCTCCGAGCTGATGCCTTACAATGCAAAGCCTTCCACTGGCAGAAGTACAGCAAAACTAACCCCCGGCTGAACGCGGTGTGCTCTTCTCCCACTAGGCACCAGTCCCTTTCATATTCCCTCTTTCAGCTTTCAAATTCATCTCACAAGAGATTAAAGCTCATTAAACCCAATGAGAAAATTTGTCATATTTGCAGTAAGGGATCAAGTCTATACCATCTGTAGTACTTCTAATTTAGTGTTTTCCTCCAAATATACTTTTCAGTGTATTGTCTTCCCGTTTCTTTTAATGTTCTTTCATTGTGAGAGAGGGTCTGACTATATAATTTATGTCTCCATTTTCTTCTTTATTCAGTATACTTCTTACATGCCCTCTTATTCACCTCTTGTCTAAAGTAATTCATCCTATGAAATAAATTTTAAAAGAAAATAAAAGCTCGTACATTTCTTTTCAGCTATCATGTTAGTCACAGGATGAAAGCAAAGCTGATGAAAGCATCTAACAGACATTCCTAACAGCTGTTATGACTGGCAGAGACATATGAATTGTTCACTACATCCTTAATCTTTCTTTTTTTTCCACCAGATTTATCTAGTTTGATTACTAATTTGCAGTAACTAATGTCATCTAAAATAGGCAGTTCCTGAACAGATCAAATACTTCAATCACGCATAGGAGTGACACAGATTTCTCATCTGGCCATTACAAGTTTATAGACTGAAACTACCTAATTTTCTCTTTTGGTTGCTACTATAAAAACAACAAAAAAATCCAACAGAAAGCCCCAACAACAACAGCAAATTTCTCTTTCACACTCTAAGACTTGCAAGATGTCAAGAAAATTTATGGATAAAACACAGAGACCAATGGTTAAGCAGTAATTCATCAACACACAGCATATCAAGCAAAGAGCCTCAGTCTTTACATTACTTTAGAAATATCAGAGGGAGCCCTGTAACTGGAGTCAACATAGGGTACGGAACTAAGTAACATTCGACAGACATAAATTTCTCTCCTGGCTTTTTCCCAAATTGAGTTATTTTAAAGGGATTATAATAAGTGACTATGCTAGCACCAAAGATGCAAACAAGTCACAGAACCATTACTGAAGATGATGACAGATACAATCTTTGATGGGGTATAAAAGACTTGTTTAGCAAAAATGCCCAGATTCATATAATCTAAGAATTTGTCCCTGAAATTGCAAACTTATCCCACCTAAACTCTGCTTCTAGTCTGATTGCCACCCTTTGCAACATGTCATTTGATCAGGTATTTTTTGTCTAAAGGGACAGAGTCAGCATATTTTCTTACCATCCTTACTCCGGATTGGAAGGTATAGAAACTTGATTTAAGCCGAAGTGTTCAGCTGTTTCCATAATTAAGTAACTGGCATGTCACTTCACCAATTAAAGCAAAGCCAAAGAGAGATTTTAATTATTAAAAAAACCAAAACAAAACAAGCAAAAAAAAACCCCCTGCTTCAGGTAGTATTTCTAAATTTTACCAGGGTAACAAGATTTTAAAGATTCTTGGAAAAATAGAAGGTGTTTTCTCAATGAAACAGTTGCAAGTGATGCCTGTTAAACCCAGCACCTATTTTAGGGAGCTCAAATTTCAACACAGAGCCGGAGGCAAGTCAGTGCCCTGGGAAGGAATATAGCTACCCAGCAAGCTGAGCAGGAAGCCACTGAGTTAATAGGAAATACTAGGTGTAAGAACTGTTCTTCAAATTCCCTTGGTCACCTTATTTCAGAGCATTAAGGTCACCCTCTATCCATCACCCAAAATAATCCCCTAAAAAAAGATTTCCTTACCCTTCCTCCCCCTCCCCACCCCAGATTTGACCAGGATATTGTTTTTCCTTTTCAGCTCCATTTTTCCAATACCTGTGTCACTGGAGAGGCTTCTGCTCCCGCTTCTAACAGTCCCTGGGAAGCAAAAGACTAAGTCAGCTTTCATCTGCTGCAGGGACCAAAGCCACTTTCACAGGAATGCTCTAGATGCTGGATGAAAGGTTCTTTCAGGGTGCAGAAGGGAAAAAACATGTTGGCTTTCATGTCCTCACCACCCTTTCTGAGTTCTTTTTCAACTGGGGACAGTGTGCTGGTTTTTGCACCCATTAGGAGCTTTCAATTGCTGTGATCTTTTGTCTCCAGCCTCAAGGCAGTGAGTCACTAGGCATCTCACTAGGCTGATGAGCGTGATGCTCCTACTCACGGGCTTCTGTCTCCTTATCTCGGTGTCTAATGGCTACAACTTGTTCATTATTTCCTTGCCATCTTCTCTTACAGGCTTCAACCTATTGTTCTGTTCAATCTGTCCCTCACTTTCTTCTGGATGTCTTCCCCCCCCCCACACACACACACACTTTCTGCTCTAGGTGTCTTGGAAGCTGCATGTAGATGTATGGTCATATTCATGACCTTCTGACAAAGATGCTATTAACCCATGCAAATTTTACTCTTCTACCCTTCCTTCGCTGTTTCCACACCTGGACTTTCCCATTCGGATCTCAGCCTTTTGACCTTTGTCTTTTCTTGTGTAGAGGGAACAGGCATTTGAGAATTTTTATTATGCTATTCAAAAAGTTAATTATTTGAAAGCAGCACAACTTGGTTGAATTAAAAAGAAAGTTTTAGCTCATTTTAAAAAAAAAATTGGAATGTACCAACACATAAAATGTTTATACTAAACATTTAGTTTAGAAAACTTGATTCTCAGCATATTCTTGTGAATAGAATTCCATTTCATCCCCCAAGGGCTGAAGGATGGATCTGATATTCTTCAGGTTTTTAGTGAACTCAGATATTATTCTGGGTTTTTGCTAGCTTTCTTTCTGTGTCTGTTGATTCAGCAGAGTCCAATTTACAGTGTGGAACTTTAACAAAGTCAGCTGTAAGTATAAAACACAAGACTAATATTAGGGCATTGGGGCAAACTTTTCTCTGCTTATTCTTTCTGTGTGTATCCTCCACCTTTCTTCTGCCTCATTCTTTTAAGGCTCAAAATCTATACTGAATTCCCCCTAACTCCTGATTTACATTATCACAGTGTTATTCATTTAGAAATAAGAGAGAGGTTCCAAGACTGCAAAACTCATTGCATCATGGGCACCAGACAGAATACTTTTTTTCTGTGTATTTTTGTGAATTTACCCCAGATCTAATCAGTACCACCAACTACTATCACAAAACAACAGCAGCAATAGCAACAAACAAGGGGAAAAGACAGTAAGAGGTATGTTCACACACTTTTTTTTGTTCTTAAGGTTGAGAAGATGGAGCTGCTTTACCAAATCCCACTTTTTGAATAGAAAGGTTCCTATGTTAATTGTGTATTGCATTTTACTAAATAGGCTTTAAAGGTTATTATTGTGCATATATTGATAGTTTTCTTTGCATATGCTATGTAAACCTCAAAAGTTATTATAATATTCATGTCCATAAGAATAATGCAACTCTGCAGAAATAGTTTAAACTGGAGGCATGCTTATCACTTCAAGAAAGTTTCAAAAGTGTTTTTCAGTGATTTAAGATTTGATTCACTGGCTCTCAAATGTCCATAATGTCATTGTCTTTGCCCACATAACCTTCCATGATAAGTGGTTTATCTACGAGCAATTATTACTTTGAACCTCACCTTTCTGGAAGCTGAGGAATTTCAATTTGTTTAAAGGCTTTGCTTCCATGTTCAACCATTCGATTCAGCTGTTTACAAATGACAGCCTGCCATGTTAAGACTGCAATTAACAGCTTGGCAAATACCATCCACTAATACTGTAATTCAGCTTCAGATGTATTTTTTCCTTCCATGAGGAAATGTTTAAAGAAAGTGATCTGATACATTTCTCGAACAAGCGTAACTTTCAGTACAATGCCAAGAATTATTGTTTTGGACCTGATCCTGAAAACACACAAATACTGCTTTACATATCTGACCAAAGTGAATCTTTTCCCTGAAGAGCTCATGGGATGGTATCCTATGGTAATTTCTAAGGAAAAGCATGACCACATCTTAACACTTGCAGGACGTTAGGTATCTTCAGCATACACTGTTCTTGTTACTCAAATTCAACAGGAGATGCTAAGTAAATAAAGAAAACATTTGTGGATTGGTGTTTCTACCGGACTTTTTCGCAATGACTCTGGACAGACATTTGTATAAATGGGTAGAACTGTTACATTTCTGTTTCAGTAAGTAAAATGCTTCCAGGAAGCATCAGGCATATTGAGATTGCTTTGCACAGATGGTCTGTTCAGGCACAGTAATTGGAAACTTTTGGGACATGTCAGACTTATTGTGCATACAATCCTAGGAAAATAAACCTAGAAGGAACCTGGGGAGATCATCTAGCTTAGCATCCTCTCTAAAGCAGGATCTATATCTCCCCGCAGGTGCTTGTTTAACTTGTCATTAAGTATTTCCAATGACGAAGATTCCAGTCTCCCTAAGCCATGCATTTCAGTGCTTTGCAGTTCTTACACATAAGAAAACATAGCCAGTGTCTGACTAGAAACCTTCTGCTGCCATTTAAGACCATTCCTTCTCATTCTGTGTACTGCAGACATAGACAACAGTTCATTCTCTCCCCTCTATGGTAGCCTCTAAATGTCAGAAAATGGTTTAAACCCTTGTCAGTTTTTCAGGTATGTATCACCACAGCTTATCAGCAGTGCAGTCTCACTGCAGCTCTGCAGCGCATCAGGGTTTCTGTCCACTCTTCTGAACATTCCTGGGTCTCCTGTAACCTGGACCAGCTTCTCTCCTGCAATGCCATAGTCAGTGTGACAGCTCTCAAGAGCATCCCCTGTACGGTGTGTGCACCCTTGGACTGCGCTGCTCATGCAAACGTGTGCAGAATGTCCTGGATGCACAGAGGCTACCTGAGGACACAGAGCTAAAATACGTTTGGAAATCCCAAATGCAGTCTCCAAGGTCATCCAAAGCAATCCTGCACAGGAAAAACTGCTGGGGAGAGCCCAGATGTGTGGCAGTTCTGTCAATGGAGTAGCAGGCTAACATCGGCTTTTTTAAGTTCTAGTTGTTTAAACATGCAGACATAAATCTACAAAACATAACAGTAAACTTTCTGGTGGTAATCAGCTGCCCCATTTGCAGTGCTCCACTATCAGCACCGAGCCAAAGTTAGCAAGAGAAAATGTCTCTGTGTACATTATGCTGTAGAGAAATGACAGCTTGAAAATATAGTCTTAGAAATAGTCATTTGCAGCCTTGCCAGTAACAGTTAATTAATGCGCTCGCTAAGGACCTATATTCAGTCTCTGAAAATTCTAGGATTAGCATCTATATGGGTTTTATCTCTTTGATCTCAGCAGTGAGACTCCTCCTTTCCCCTGTTCATCTTGCCCAGTAAGCTGAAATTTAAATGAAACTTCTTTGCACAAGTAAGATAGAGGAATAAAACTCATTAAATTATGTCCATGTGCTAACAAACACTGTGGTAGTTATTAGTAATGGGGATTCTTGCAACTCCATTTCCCAGTATTTCAAGGAGAAAGAGAGAAAGTAGGAGATTTTACTTTAGGAAAGAGGCACAGGCAATTAACTATGCCATTTCAGTTTGGGAACAATGTATTATAGAGGGCATTCACAACTAAATGGAGGAAAATGGTTTAAAATAATAATAAAATAAAGTGAGGAAGTTTCTTTTCAGTCTTGTTGTTTTGGTGGTTTTTTTTTTGTTTGTTTGTTTTTTTTTTTTCCTCCAGAATGATCACATTTATCTGGGAAAATTTTTAGAGGAAATTATTTTCCATTTCAGCAGGGAAAGTATATTTGGAATTACTAGAATCTGGGGCATATGGAAATGAAGCTTCCTAAGTAGACAGCTGAAAATGGCACATTTGGAGAACAACAGGGATCTATAGGGGATGGATAGCTGCCAGGCCTTGGGAATGTTTCAAGACTACCACTGAAGCCCCCCCCAAAAGCCTGTCACCATTTGCTGAAAGTATGGGATATGAAAGAAACAGAATATTATGAAAGAGAAAGCACCCTAAACAACTTTTTTCCATTGAAGTAAA
Organism: Aramus guarauna; assembly: GCA_013400195.1. Taxonomy (NCBI): domain Eukaryota; kingdom Metazoa; phylum Chordata; class Aves; order Gruiformes; family Aramidae; genus Aramus; species Aramus guarauna. Next base: position 314,574 of record VXBL01003188.1, read on the forward strand.
ATTTCTCCATCTAAGATTCACTGTTCTCCTGTATTAAGGATATTCTTTCTCAAAAAATTACTGAAGTTCTAGTTTTAAGACAGAAATAAAATTGCAGAAATGTGACATGTTCTCTGCAATCAATGAGCTATCTCACCACTAACCATGTGTCTAACACTAAAATTATGCTATGACATATAAAACGATTACCTATGATCCCTGGCTAAGTACCACACAAATCAGTGAAGGAAGATCTATAGAAATCCTTTCCATACCTAGTCAAGGTATGCTGGGAGAAAAAAAAAATAATTTTGAAATGGCAAGTTAGATGTTGGAGTTTCTTGGCTAATACCTATCCTCTTCCTTATTTATCCACCCCTTTACTATTCTTCTCCAAACATTCCCTCCTCCAGTCCTTCCCTATACCACTCAATGCCTTCCGTGTTACAAGGTTTTTAATAGACATTTTATACAAATCTCCATCTTGGGACTCATTTTGGCATAACATTTAGTATTTGCTTAATTCTTTCTCAGTCTCCCCAAATAAAAAAAGAAAACAATAAAATTTATCAAATAGAACTCATCTAATATTCAGTGTGATATGATGTGAGACAATCTGTGTGCTCAGGTCAGTCTTTGCTCCTTACTGAACAAAGTCTTAATTTATTTATATCTGTCCAATAGAAATAAAGATAGTGGGTGTCATCACCAGGTTTTATTTGGTACTAGGGTAAAGTTGGGTAGACTAGGGCATTTGTTAACGTTGGAGGATACGATTGTCAACAGCTTCTTTGTGTCACAGCTTGGCCAAGTTCTCTGATCAGAGAGAGATTGACTCTGGCAGGAGAGTCCTGCAGATACGAGTTGAGTGGCAGAATAGTACAGACATCCCCAGCTTTTGCAGGTGAGGCAACCATCGCTTCATCACATACAATGACAACCGCATCTTCTAACTCAACCAGAGACCATATAGGTCCACAGAGTCTGAAATGTGGTATCACGTCACAGTTCTTTCTCAACAAAAAGGAGTTATATTCTGAAAATAGAAGGGCAGAAAGCCAAAAGGCTGGGATAGCCCATTTCACATCACATTAAGCACCAACTGTGGTATTGGAGTCCTTCAGAATGGTGAAGGGATCTAATTGCATCAATTATCTGCCATTTCCCAAAACAGACAGCAACAGTAGCTCCTTCAGTCTATTGAGTGGCTCCAGCTAAGAGGAGGAAGAAGGAGAAGGGAGCCAGACTCTGGGAAGAGCAAGGAAATGAGAATCTACAAAGGAATCTGGTGAGGGAAGTTGTGCTTGGCAAGTGGAAGACAGCCTGATCATTGCTCCTGCACAGAGAAGAGATTTTCAGGAAGTGAATTGCTGTTCATGGGATTTTATAGCACAACAGTCCTATGTAGTTCTTCCTACAAAGAGATGGAAGTCCTTGAAGAAAAGAATTGTAGAACAATTTTTCTCCCTCCTCAGCTGACTTACATTACAAAAAAAGCCTCTCCAAATTTTAACTCCTTTTCACTTTCTAAACACTACTGCCTCTCACCCCGTTCTTAGCTCAGCGTAAGTAATATATTTCTACATCCCCCAGCTCCTTGGTATCCAGGAATAGTAAAAATCCAGGCCTTTCCATCAAGGCCTGTGTTTTTAAACATAAACATCTTTTTGAAGTCCAAAGAATTCTGAACATGGACCCAAATCCTAACCTCCGTGAAGTCATTCACATCTGTGGGATTTGCATATATTTTGCAAAAGATAACCATGCCCACACTCTCCTGCTGTGTCTGTCCAGCACATCTATGTCATCACCCTGAGTTAGAAAGTAACAGGACATAATGGAGATCAAATACTAAACTTTCAGAACACTTCATGGGAAGTTGGATGTTCAAATAATATTTTGGGGATAAACTTTCAGCACATAATTTCTCCATATCTTTGGAGGAGTTGTTCTTCATTATATTCTTTTAAACATAACTGAGTATTGCCACCAGGGGTGATAAAACTGAATTCTATACTACACCAAAATATCTGTTCCGTAGACCCATAGACAAATTCTTTTGTGGTCTCCATCACTAACACTTGATCTTTGATTGCTTTTGTTAAGTAATACTTACTTTTGGTAAGTATTAAAGGTCCTAAATATCTATTGGAAAGAAACTGTAGTAAGTTATTTAATTGAAACCAAGTTGAATTTGTTTGAACTTTATGACTCCAGATTTGGACCTGGAAATCTAATGAGTGTAAATACCCCTACAAATACAAAAAACAATTCAGGTCTGGCTCTGCTACCACAAATTAACAATTCTCTTTGTAAACTTCAAAACTGTGAAATTAATAATCAGAAGTTCATCCAGTTTGTCAGATAAAGTTATAGAAGAAACAAACAAAATACTATTTAAAGCCCATTATTTGACAAATAAGGTAAACCCTGTCTCTCAGAACATGAGAATTTTGAATTAGGAAAAGTATTTAGCATCCATATTTGTAGAAAAACTGCTTATTATTCTTCAGTTCCCAGCAACTCACTTCAGACTTTTGCAGTATCTTAGTTTCCTCTTATCAAACACATGCTGCAAAGAGAAAGTTGTCCGAGCCTTCGGATCGGTGTGGAAAAGAGTTTTAAAACTTATGTCTTACATTTTAGCTTGATTCATAAAGATTATTAGGAGGAAAAATACAGGAGGTGGGACAGGGATTATCTGTGTAACCAACACAAGCAAATAGATGTATATTAAGATGCATCTCTGATCCACATCTTATTTCACTCAAATTGAACGACTTTGTGCTGCATAATAGTGACAGCTGCGTAGGAGCACATTGCAGTGCTTTACACCTCGTCTGCTCTTCCTGCCCTCACACCATAACCCCAGTTTGATAAGTGCTGCTTTACTAGACTGTGAAAACTGTTAAAAACTCCTGCAAAAGGTGCAGGACAGTCTCAGCAGAATATATTCAGTTACAAGAGAAATTTTACCAAAATCCTATGCTGAAAAACAAAGGTAATAGTGCAAAAATCACTAATAGTTTCATGCATACCTTAATTCCAGTGAATAATCAAAGAAAATTGATTCAATAAGCTAAAGCCTTCAATAGCAGATATTTGAGTTCAAGTCTTCCTGCTGAAAGCTATGCTCCCTCCAACATTTCACTTAAATATATTTGACATGAAGATAATCTTTGAACCTTTCAGAGTCAAGAGAGAAAGTTTGTATTTGTACATGTTATCTATACTTCATTTTACCAGAAAAAACAGATCAAGCATGTCATTGCTGATCATATCGATCAGCTCAATGAGTTATTTTCTTTAGAGTATCACCAAACTGCAGGATTCTTCAAACCCAGGGTAGGATCAAGCTTTTTTTTTTTTAGGTTTCCTTTTTTGTCTGTGGCTCATCAGGTTGCAGCACCTTTTGCTAGAGATGTATCTCAGCAGTTCCTTAAACCCAATTTAAAGTCTGGAAGGACTGCAGGCTCACAGAGCTAGGTGTAAACAAGTCTTTCATCCTAGAATTTTCTGAAAGCCTCTAGTCTTCTAAAGGCAGGACTTCTTTCATCCTTTCTTCATCTGTTCTTGGGCTTTACTCACTCATTTTGCTCTTGAGGTATTAGGGAATACCCCAGAACTCTTGCTGATTTTTACATTTCCAAAATCCCCAATCCTATAATGTTATTCCTGAACCTAAACTCTTCTGTTTCTTTATTTTGTGTGTCCATCTCTCCCCCATCCTAAAAATTTTCCTAGGTAACTTTGGCCTTGGAAGATTACTATTCCCCTTTCCAAGCCCCAGTTCCTAACAAAACCTTCACCTATTCCCCTTTCGCTTTTGCGATTTTCTTTTGGGGTGGCTATTATTTCTTGGAGTTATTTACCAGAGTTATCAGCAAGTCTTTCTGTCTAAAACAGCAAGTGAAAAATCAACAAAAGAATGCACAGTCAAGTTCTTACAGTGCCACCCTATAATAAGATAACAAAAAAAATGCCGGTTTGAGAGATTAGAAAGTAAAGGGAGGAAAAAAGAGAAAGTTCTATAGAAAGTACAAAGCTCCAAGGCTGTTAAGATACGTGTATTGGTATTATGCAAAAGAATAATTTGTAAGTTTGAACTTTTGGTCATTTAGTTAATATGTTCCTCTTAATGCACAGAAATGATTAGTTCTTGTGTCTAAGTAATATTAGAAGGTTAGGTATCCTATTAATTAGGCACTTAGAATTCAAAGCATAGATAAATATTCAGTGATTCTTGAAAATGAAAGAAAGACCATTAGCTATTAGTAGTTCCACCTGTCAAATCTTATTCACTTTGATATTAGGAAGAGGGAATTTGCTAGAATAATAGAAAACATCCTAAAAGTTTTATGAAGCATCACACAGAAATCAGTAATGAATTTCTTTCCTGCTGTATGCTGTTTGAACTGTGTAGAATGGGTCAGAGAGATTGGGGGGAGGGGGGGAAATATCTCTAATTATACATTTTCAGACTGTTTTCAATATTCAGTTGCTCTTTATATGCTAATCATGTTTCAATCATGAGAACAATCTCCAGAAGATCTAGAGTTGCTTTATGGGATGACTGCTGTAGAATTTGGAGATAGCTGTGGAAAGCTTATGAAAAATGATGTTAAGGATTAGTGTAATGTGTAAATAAAGCAATGACAAAAATGCTTTTACAACACTAGTCAGAGCCTTCCCCTCCCATCTTCTAGAGTTTCCAATCCGATGCTTTTACAGTTATGTAGTATGATTCAGGGTTGTTCACAGAACTAGGTTACATGTTATATTGTGATTCATATTTTTTCCTCCCACTTCTGCTAGTTCAGGGGCCAATGTGCTATCTAGTGCTTTTCATATTAAATATTGCAGAGCTAAAGATAAGTGTCTGCCACAAATATTTCAACTCTACAAAACCCCAAACCTTCAGAGTTGTCTTTGAAGCACAGTATAAAGGTCCTTGGCTGTTAGTTTTCTGAAATGTGCTGTTTTGAGGTTGCTTTATCATGAAACACACTGCTACCAGGTTTTGGGGACAATCATCATACTAAATTCTTGAGGTGATGCACAGCTCAGAGGGATGCAAGCAGATATTGAGACCTTCATATGTCAGTGCTACACATACAGCGAATGATGTGGAGAAGCATGCAAAGTGGCTGTAGGAGCCATCCACCTAGCCTATTGAATGAGAAAATTACTCCAGTCCCTGCATTTGTAAATCTAGTGCTGACTGCTCTGAAATATATATACATATCTAGAAAAAAAATCATTTACTGATTCATTTCCGGAGCACAGACACAAAGAATAAACAGCATCTATGTATTCTCGTGAATAGTGTAAAGTTAGAAGCTACATTTATTAGTATTTACTTTAATGGAGGCACAGAGAATCTGAAAGGCTACACATCAACTGCCTCTCAAGATAAGTGTGCACAAGTTTGCCAGTCCAACTGAGTACCAAGGTGAATGTTAGTGTAGACCCACAGCACCTTTAATGGGACAAACTTCAATGTGCATTTACAAATTTATACTCTACCTCTATTAGTCTGACACAGACACCTCAGCTTACTTGTCTGCATCACACATACAGATCTTGTCTGTGTGCCTATTTCGGCTCCTTGATAGCCACGCTATGCTTTCAGTGCAATCTCCTTGCCTGCTTTGATTGCTGCTGTGAGAAATACGACCAGAAAGCCAAGCTCAGCATCATTCTGACACTCCAGCCTGCAACACCGTTCAAAAGAGAGAAACAGGCAAGACTTTGGTTTCTAATCTACAAATGAGAGAGCTGTCCTAGCCAAAAGGCAGAGAAGTCAGAACAGCCAGCAGGCAATAGTACTAATGGATTTTATAGTCCCAATCCTAGTCAGCTGGACCAAAAGTGATTATTTGCAGCTGAACCTTCCTTTCTGCCTAAACCCTAATATACAAGGTTCTCCTAGTTTAGGAAGGACAGATTCTGTGCACTGAAGCATGGGGGGTTCTGCAAGATATACATAAGTACAAGCACCATTGAACACATTTGAAGGGAACTGAATTGACTGAAATACTGCAATGGAATTTTGTAAGGCAAGCAGACGAATATGTTTATTCTTTCAGCCTGCATTCATTTTTCAGTTAACCCTTTGGACATAATTGTTTTTTGGTTGGTGGTTTTTATTGGTTTTGTTTGTTTGTTTTTTTAAATAAAGGCTGATTACTAGTAGTAATAGCATAATACCAGTCACCCTAACTACTTGTCTCAGGATAACCTGAAGATTTGCTCAGACTAGTGGATGCAGTGTAGCTCATTTGCTATACTTGCTCCAAGCTAATAGCTTCTTGATGGAAAAACTTAGCTTTTGAGAATATTGTCTGACCCACACAAAATTTTTGTGTTTCACTACATTCCTAATATTTTGATAATCTGAATCTTTCTAATAAGCAAACAGTACTTACACTGACACCCGTACTTCTTAATAAAACCTACAAGCGGTGAACTTGTCATTTTAGCCAATACGCATGTGTTAAACTGAGAAACACCTATCAGAGAAGAAATGAGTTTATAGGCATCATTAGTCTAAGCTTTATATTGCTTGAAAGCCATGCATCTAGGAAGCCTTTTTTATTTAAAGGAAAATTTAGAGCAATAGAGCATGATAGTGCATAATCTCCAATGTGCATATACAGCAATATGCGAGCAAACAGTGGGTGGCCTACTGAAGAGCAGCAGAGGCACAGATGACTGAAAAGAAATGTCAGCAGCCGTAGTGCTGTGGTTTCAGCTGGGTGGCTATAGGCTAATACTGCAATGGCTTGCTCAGCTTGCTTTCTGCAGCTTTAATGATGACTGATGTCTACAGTTTCTTAACCAGAAGCAAAATTCAGCTGAAGTATAATACAAGAATATCTGCCGAGACTATACACAGCTTGTTCAGATTTCTACTTCCCTTTGATTTTCATGCCTGTTTACTGGTAGTTTAAACACCTGATTATATGATCTTATTTAGACTTTAATATACTTACTGTCAGATGACAACTCTAACAGACACGAGGTGCTTCCTGGATCCAAGCATCTTTTCCACTTGGAAAAAGAAGACTTGCAGGAATAGAAAGGTTTGATAAGAAGCTGAACAGAGTCTCCACCCAGCGTAACAGGGAAGGAAATTGCTTCTAAACTTTGCTGAGTACTTATCGCTGCAGTCATTATTATAAGCCACAAGTCAAATGTTACAATTAAAAGCCTATTGATGGTTGGCCACATTCTGTGCCTCCAAAGTTTAAAGTTTTTTCCTGCAATGCCTGGAACTTCTACAGGAGATAATTATGTCAAGCATTCAGACTCTTCTAATACTGACAGAAAGTACGTCTTCTTTAGGATATACATTATAGTGCTAATAGCAGGGTTTAAATACAAGTTTATTTCTATTCAGATATTAGCATTACATTCACAAAATGCATATTCTGAAGTGCCCTTAAACATTTAGATATATAATGATGACAAAGGCCACCAGATAAATCCTCTATCTCTTATGTCTAGATATAGCCCTTAGAGGCCTATATAGTTATGTAGGCCTATATATATGCCTATAAAATTTAAATGTTGTGAATGGACTTTTGTGGTATCTCCTTTGACTAATTATAGTAAGAATGTTTTGCATGTTATTGTGTTTTATAGTTATTAAGTGAACCAAGAGGTATCTGAAATCCTACTTGTTAGATGCTACTCTTTATCATTTTCCATCTTGCAGCATTTCTTACGTACACTAAATACCTCACTTGTTGACACATTACTTACATCTTGGCACTCAAAAAAGCTTCTACTTCCACATTAAGTTATATCACAGAACTAAAGCTTTAGCACTTTCCTAGTCATTTTGATGCTCGGTGGCATCCCCCCGATTCAGTAGGCTCTGTAAAGACTGCTGTTTATACGCATCTGAAACACTTACCAGAAAGGTTGTAGGGAGCATCCACAGTTGAGTTGCTCCTCAACAGTGGACAAGCCAGGACCTGAGGATGATGGCCAGGTAGGCTCACTAGCAAGCAATACAGTCCTTAAGAACTTAGGAAAAACAGAGCAAGTCCCACAGCAGTAATTGGGGTGAGCCACAGCTCAGTGACTGCTGGAAAAGCATGTAGCAACAAGGCAGTCTAAAGTCAAGCCAGGAAGTCAAATCAACAAGCCAAGGTGAGATGAAGCAAGGATTAGCAAGGTGGACAGCTAGGCACATACATGCCTAGAAAGCTGTAAGTGAGAAAGAAGAGCCAGGGCAGGAGTTTAAATGCAGCTCCCAAGGCAATGAGAAGAGGGTGTGTGGGTGGAGGCTCCCACAGCTGTCTTGCATGTCTTAGGTGTTGCCACAGGTGCCTGGTGCAGGGCTGTGGCACGTCAGGGACAATCTTCACTTCTGGGGCCTCAGGGCCCTGCAGGGAAGAGCAGAGGTGGCAGCGTCTGTCAGTGCACTCAGATGGCTTCTCCGGGAGGGCTGCAAGCTGAACACGCTCCTCTTTCCATGCACTTTTCCCTGGTTGTGTTGAGTGTGATTGACTCTACAGGATCATTCATTTGTGAATACTTGTCTGACTATAGTTCTCTAAGTTACTCCTGTGTAGTGTCTTTGAGCTTGCAATTCAACTTCCAGTTTTCAATATTGTAATTCTTCTTTTTTTATGTTCCACAAGTTTATCTTCTATTCTTTGATTCTGTCATTGTCTATCATTGGCTGTTGCTGCATGACATTTGTATCAATAAGTACAAATGTTTCTGTAAAGTAAAATTGATTTCCAGGAAATGGAAGAGTTCTGTTTACTCAACACTCCCAAACCTACACATTCAAAAATCATGTTCTAAAATTAACAACATATGGAAATCCTTTTTTATTGCATTTTAAACACTTGGGGTTTAGATTTACAAGGTCTCTGCAATGACATCTTTGCAACTGTCAATAGAAGTTGATGGAAAATGTTGTGTTTGTTTTTTTTTTTTTTAAGTGCATGCTAAAAGTGTAATAAAGTCATTGGAATCCACAGTGAAACACCCTATGAAAAGATACAGCAACTGCCTCTAAACTTCCCCGCAGTGCTGTCATGGTAGTTTCATACAAAAAATATTAATAACTTCACAAATATTTTCTCTAGGTAACTTTAAAGTGAAATATTACAGCAATGCGTGATAGCAAAGGATTAGCCATATACTGCAGGAGCCATTTTTCCTTTTTTAGGCCCGATTCAGTAAATAAGTGTCCCTTCATTTCCAATCTTCCAGCATCTTCGAGAAATCTCACCTTGATCATGAAAACAGCATCTTAGGTTTACAATAAATTTCTTATTTAATGGCAACACAGCAGTGTTTTCATTCTTTTCTGTGTGAGTTTCTGAAATATACTCTTCAGACATATTTCAGAAGGGCTAGAAAACATATTCAGGCTGCTGTTTGCCATTTCTTACAAACAGCAAGTTTTATTCCACTCTCAAACAAGTCAGTTTTGAAGTGATGATATAATAGCTCAGAAAATGTAGATTTTGAGATGTGAGCTGGGTTCATAACACATATAATATTTAACTTAAGCTGGAATACAATAACCATGAAACAACAGAGCTATCTTTATTTCCTGAGCTGTAGAACAATCTTGACTTCTGTCAGTGTAACAGGAGCATGATAGGACTTTTTTATGATCCGTGGCTCTTTATTATATTTGCTCAGGTTCTAGGTAAAAAATGAAAATCCTCCCAGCTGCAGCCCTGCATGCTCAGTCTGAGATCTCAGACATGATATATCCTTTCAGGCTGTCATATATTTACTGGCAAAAAAAGCATCTACAAGGCCAAAGTCTCTCTTTGCATGCACTATTCTCTTTATTAGGTTTCACAGGTGTAATTGAAGGCAAAATTTGACACTATTAATGGAATTTCGTTAACACTTCTGTTGAAGATATATGAGACGGAAAACCCTCCCTAGCACATTATTCAGCTTTTATCTCAGCCCCGTGGCTATTTTGGCTCTCTGATGTTACCAGGTTGACGTGGTTCAGGCCCAGCCAAGCACCACACGGCCGCTTGCTCGCCCCTCCCCTGGCCGGGTGGGGAGGGGAACGGACAAACAAAGGCAAAAGCCTCATGGGTTGGGGTAAGGACAGTTTACTGGGACAGCAAGGGAGAGAGAAACAGTCAACAACAGTACTGATAACAGATGTACACAATGAGTGATAACAGAAAGCAATTTACCAACCCCATCCCATGACCGACCAAACGCTCAGCCCATCCCAGAGCCACACGGAACCCGCCCCTCCCCGACCAGCCCCCTTTTATGGTGAGCATGGCGTCACATGGTATGGAATAACCCCCGGCCAGCCTGGCTCACCTGGCCTGGCTCCTTGTGTGCCAGAGCCAGGACACAGCTGTAGAAAGGAATAATGGTTTATTTTTTCCCTTGAAGCAATCCAATGGAAATCTGAAAACCCTTGAAGAGCAAATCTTGGAAGAAGATGTCAATGTTACACAAGTGCTTTACCAGTTAAATGGATGGAAAACTATGTAACTGAGACTATTCAAAGTGTCTTAATTCCATGAACTACAAAGTCCAGCTTTACACAGCACTAGCAGCAGACAGCAATTATACAATAGTTTTTGAGTGTATAACAGTATGTAGCACATGGCAAGCAAACAAGCATTTTGCTGTTTAAAGCTTGTCCCCACGGATATATGTGGAATTCAAATTATGACCGATTATGAATTTATAACTAATCATGTATTTCCCCTCTTCACCTCTGTGAAGATATTCCAGCTATAGAAAAGAGTAACCAATTTTGAATTTGCTTAATCTCTTTTCTGATATTTTACAGTAACAGAGGTAATTATTATGGTCTCTCTTCAGACAAGAAACAGGAAACATGTACAAGAAAGATGTACATCTGGAAAATCAGGTGCCCACAGGCTTGGTCACAGACAAAAAAACAAAAGTCAGTTCTGGCATGTCCTATTTCCAGTACCTGCAGCCCTAAATGGATTTAGTAGAGAGGTTTAGACTGTTGGTTATACTCACCTGGAGCCTACTGGAATTGCTACCAGTCCATCAGAGGTGCCCCAGGCTAAAACAGCACAGTGTGAGTGGACAGTCCCAGGGATGTGTGCGTTACATTAGCTGAGTGCCAGCCCTGGGGTACCTGAGGCCACAAGTACTTGCAACCCTATTGCAAAGGCTGCTCTGACACCCCTTTAGATTTTACCGTGCTGCCCCTACATCAGGTTCCTCTAGTGTCAGTGTGTGCTTCAGTTTTGGATATTCTCCTGCCCCACACACATATGCTCAATGTGTATGGTGCTTAGTGTTCCCAATTATTTAAGCTATTTTTTTTGCCCATGACATAGTGTCTGCACAGTGCTGTGGTGGGTTGACCTTGGCGGGATGCCAGGTGCCCATCAAGTTGCTCTATTACTCCCCTTCTCAGCAGGATGGGGAAGGGGGAGAAAATCAGATGGAAAAAAACACTTCTGGGTCAAGATCAAGGCAGTTTAATAAAGCAAAAGCAAAGGTTGTGTGTAAGCAAAGGAAAAACAAAAGATTTATTATCTACTTTCCATTGACAGGTGACAGCCAAGGAAGCAGGGCTTCTGTACGCGTAGCAGTTGCTCCAGAAGTCAAATGTAAATAAGCAATGCCCCCTCTTCCTCCTCCTTTCCCTTAGCTTTTATTGCTGAGCAGGTGTCATATGGTATGGAATATCCCTCTGGTCACCTTGGGTCAGCTGTCCTGGCTGTGTCCCCTCCCAAGACGTTGCCCACCCCCAGCCTACTGGTGGTGGTGTGGGAATGCTGGGGAGACAGCCTTGGTGCCGTGCCAGCCCTGCTCAGCAGCAGCCACAACACCGGTGTGTGATCAGCACCTTGCTGGCTGCCGATACACGGCACAGCGCTGAGAGGGCTGCTGCGGGGAAAGTCAGCTCCAGCTCAGCCTGACCCAATACAGGTGCAAATGTACACTAAACAAAACATTTCAAAACCAGATGATAATTGAATGTCAGAATCAGTAAGATCTTCAAAATTTGGAATATTTTACAGGGTTTTCACTCTTTATGTTAGTCTCTGGAAATCAACCTGCAGGGACTGCTAACCCACCTTCGGGAATCCTGAGAGAAACAAGGGACCACAAATCAGAATGTTATACAGCGCATACTAGGACAGAATAAAATACAAACCACTTTCAATCCTTTCACTGGAAAAAACCCCTACAGTCAGCAGCAGTATTCAGAGCAATTCTTTAATAAGATCACCTTGTTATTGATACAGAAATAGGCAATTGGGTATTGTTGTTTTCCATTGGAGAAAATTAATTATTGGTCTAAAGACTTTTAAAGTTATGAGCATGTAGGGAAATTTAGAAAAAAATTTCCCAGTGAGAATATGGCAAAGGGCTCAGATTTATCAAGTTACTATCCTGAAACAGTGGTAGACATAGATGACACATGGCAAGAGGCTTGTTTCAGAAGCACTTATAACCTCAAAATTCTGACGAAAGGACCAGAAATACCATTTAGGATTACTCAGGTCTTGGGCAGCATGGAGAAGTTAGATAGCTAATTAAAAGCTTTTGGATGTCATTACTTCTATAGCAGAAACACCTGAACGTGGAAGAGTTTTACAAATGACTCAGATCTTGAACAGTTATGGAATATAGTAAAAGGGAAATTATGGAAGATGCTACAGTTAGTCATTACAGCATTACACAGAGAATGCTGCAGCCTAATTACATTAGTTCCGGAACCTTACCAGCATATCTGATTTCTGTATTGATTTCTGGGAAGTAAATGTAATATCTGGTTCAGATGTACATCCAATACCTCAGATTAATGAAATGCTATTGGGCTTGGGTGATGGCCAATGTGTAACTAAACTTGACTTACCAAGTGATATTTGCAGATGCTTTTGGCTTCCCAGATTCCAGAAGCCAGCTGTCTTTTCTATACTCTATGAGGCATACTAGTTTTAGCAGTCCCTTTAATTTATATTAAGCTCCAGCAGCATTTCCAAGACTGATGGAGAAAATAATTTATCTTAACCACAGTTGCACATCTTGATGCAGTGATCTATATCACTCATCTAGATATAAGTGGTACACCTACAGAAGGTGAAGATGGCCCTGGAACTTTTTAGGATGCTCATGTTTTTACTTTGTTGCTGAAACAGTGTTGATAACACACCAGTGTTTGGGCTGTTGCTAAACAATGTTTGCGCAGCCTCACAGCTTTCTCTGTTTCCCACTCTGCTCCCCATAGTGAGTAGGCTGGGAGCAGGCAAGGAGTTTGAAAGGGACACAGCCAGGACACACTCAGGAATATATAACACCATGTTCAGTAATAAAAACTGGGGAGAGGGAATTTTGGGGGAGGTACCATTGCTTTGAGGCTGGCTGGGTATCAGTCTGTTTGTGGGAGATGGTGAGTGAATGCCTTGGTATAACTTGTTTTGTGCATTTTTTTTTTCTTCTTTCCTTCACTTATTAAACTTTATTTAGCTTGACCCATGAGTTTTCTCATTTTTGCTCTTGCTATTCTGTCCCCCGTCCTGTTACAGGAGGGAGAGTGAGCAAGGGGCTCTGTGGTGCAGAGCCACTGGCCAGGGTCACCCCATCACAGACTTATGAAGAAAGGGATTCTGCAAAGTGCCCCATTCTTACCAGTAAGCAAAAGATACTTCTTCTGTTGGTTTTATCTGAAAACCAACAAGCTACAGATGTTTTTTTTTTACCTTAGTAGGTTTGTTATAGAACAATACATTCTGTAAGGCATACTCATAAGGAACATGTGCGAGCGCAGTAGATTAGACAACATGGGTCTTTTGCAATACCTCATTTTATATGTGAAGACTTTCATTGGAGCCTCAGAGTTAAAGGTGTTCAGATCCATTCCTTGATCTTAATTCTCTCTCTTCCATGAAAGAACAATTAGATGGTGATAGAACATGACTGTCTGTTTACCCAGAGGACAATTAAGATCTTAAATACCACCTGCTTGAAGCCTGTTCTTTCAAGTGACTGATATTTAGCCATTAAAATATTTGCAGTTTATACGTGAGAGAAATCCCATACTGACTGTGTCATACCTACAGGTAAGACCCTAGCATAAAGACACTGATTCAATGTCAAATTATGACATTAATTGGGACCACATATTAGACTAAATATTCATTTAGACTTTTTCTCAACGTACAATATTCAGTAAAAGAACCTATGCAAGACATCCTGGTTTACAGATTACACAAAGGACAAGAAATGCAACCTTTCCTTCTGTCTCATGTTCCTCAATCATCCTATCATGTCTCCTGTAATCCCAAGCCAGCAGCCCATGTCTATCCCTAACTATGACTATGACTGCCTGGTTGAGTATTTTTAAGATGAAGCTTTTGGAATAACTGAATGTTTCAGTCAAGAAGAAAAAAACAAAACAAAACAAACCCAAAACCAACACGGAAACATCCTGTGGCTGCAGATAAGCTCCTAGATGTAAATATTACTTCTATAGAGTAGTCCTGTCAGAAAAGTAGAAACAACCCAATGCAAATCAGAGCCAGTAACCATATGTGACATAGTGCAGAAGCATGTGGGTTTTACCAGCTCAGGACTAGATGGAATTTAGATGCAAGAGTCCACCATAACATGGAAAAATCAGTTAATGCATTTTTTTAAAACAAAACAACAGTTGTATAATTGCATTAGTGTCGGGCCAAGCCATAGCTAGCATTAGTTTCATAAACCCGGAATAAGGTTGCATTTGATTCTAATGTCTCTGAGATCACACAGATTCTTGCATGTATCTCTGCCAGACTTTGCAATGGATGTTGAGTCTCCATCAAACTTTTGAATATAGTCAGTTTATTCAGGGTTGACTCAGCTCTATGCTGCACTTAAGAAATCCCTTTTCTTTTCTATCTATCTGCAGTTTTATTAACAGTGACTGCCTCTGTTTTCACATGCATAAATGCATGGATTTATTGTTTTTAAATAGCTCAGAACTAAACAGGCGACAAAAATATGCATATTGAGTTCTGCTATGGGCAATCTCTTGGGACCACACATAAATTGCACTGAGTTGGAGTATATGAAGGAAAGAATCTGTACACAGTTTTTAAAGTTGCCCTCAGCTTCTCCATTACAATCTCTGCTTTCACTGAAGGCAGTCCTATTTAATATAGATAAGCAACACACACAAGTGGTGACCACAGAATAGGCACTGCACTTGAAATCCACTTCCTTGTCTCCTCTGCAATAACTTGTTTATTGGACTACAGCCCCACTATATATGTGACTTAACAAATACCTTTTCTTACTTTATGTGTATAAACTCTAAAGCAGATGTGGTCCCTATCACTGCTTTTTTATGGGACCAATTTTTAGACATTAAAGTAGGTAAGATCGATTGTCTTACACATGGCTATGAAAGATTAAATGAGCTCTAAGCAGTTTGGCACCATTTAGTTCCTGGATGATGAAAAGGCAGAGAAGAGAGTGGATGGAGTAGTCCCTACTGGAGAGACAACAGA
This sequence comes from Aramus guarauna, assembly GCA_013400195.1. Taxonomy (NCBI): domain Eukaryota; kingdom Metazoa; phylum Chordata; class Aves; order Gruiformes; family Aramidae; genus Aramus; species Aramus guarauna. The sequence goes on from VXBL01003188.1 coordinate 330,059, forward strand.
GAGACGATGATTGACCCAACTTTGGGACTGTCTCAATTGTCTAGAAGGAAAACACTGTAATTCGCTACTATTACTCTATCCACAAGTTACTTAGAAAAATAATGTATACATTTATTCCTACCTCTTGAAAAATAACTGCAACTTTGGTATTAACTCTGGTATGAACAAGACCAAGCCATTATTGCAATATTACCATTAAAGTTTCATGGGATTTTTCTGTAAGGATAAATAACATTCTTTTGAGTTGGGGGTTCCAATGAGATGCCCCTTTTGTTTTCCCTGCCCCAACTTATTCCACTTTTCCTTCTTTTTCATTAATTCTTTTCACTCCATCATGATTATTAAATACCCACATTTGCTCATGATCTATTTGTCCTTGGGCACACTATCTTGGTTCTTCTTTTGGTTAAAAATGCACATTTGTTTTAAACCTAAATTCCAGGGAGAATCCCACTGTAGTGAAGAATCTTCTACATAGGTGCTAATGCTTGATTATAAGGGTCTTTTCATAGGACTGAGGCTGTTTTCCAAAGATAATAGAAATTAAGATGTTATGAAAGGTCTTTGGTCAGATGTTTAATGGTTGCACATATGGTAGGCATAATAGATAACATTCAATGTGACTGTGAGAAGTAAATAAACTCCAAGTAATTTCATATCATTTCATTCCTGAAAGAAACTCTGACCTTGATATTCCTTGTTATGTATATAAATAAAAATAAATGAAGATGCTTTGTGCTGAGCTGACTAGCAGGTTCTTGAATAGCAATGCAGCTCTACATTGAATCAAGGTGTTCCATAAACCTCTAATTTCCTTGAAAAAACAGTAATTTATTTCACGGTAATCTCCTTTTTGCTGAACAAGGGGTTGCATTTTCTCAGTGGCAAAGTAAACCAGCTGGAGATTTAATGTAAGGAGTAACTCAGCACTGCAAAATACTGTGTATGCAAAGAGATTTGCAGTTTAATTCAGAGGTCAAAAGGCATGTTGCTTCTAAATGATATTGGAGAAATAGCTTGGAATGATGCCCCTTCCTTAATTCTGAGCAGTAAAGAACAGACAAATTAAAGTGTCAGTATACTGAATTGAAAACTGTTTTATGATAAGACACTTGGGCCAGCAACCAACTTTCCAAATACCACACGTGACAATAGATTTACAGTTTTTGATGAGAAGACTAGTGCTAATTTTCAGCATTCAACATATCACTGAGACACTGCTGGAATTCAGTGCTCACTTTTATATCACAATGATATTTAAAAACTAAAAAAATCCTAAATTGAGGTAGATACAGCACCCTAATTCAGCCAGCAAGAGCTATTTCTGTTGGTAAGAATTGGGTTTACTTCTTACAGGCATTGATAGTTGTAGTTTTACTTAGTAAAATGCTGTGAATAACTTCATATCAACTTATACAACTGACAGAAAATTATTCTATTTGAGACTGAAGGAAATAGATAACTATGAATTAAAAAGAATAGCTTTCTCCATGGCACAAGATGATGATGAAATAATGGTATTTCACTAATCCTGCTGCAAGCCTATACATTCTGGAGATATGTATGCTGAGCAGATTCCTTTGTTTAGCTATGAGTTCAATAAGCTCTTTACTTAATAACAGTTGATTTGGAATGCAAGTATATTTGGAGTATAAAATCCAAAAGTGATGGCTCAGTCAATATTTTCATTGGCTAAAAAAAATTACCGGCTGATTCATAGCCTTATCTTCTACTTCTCAGGATAAACTTGTTGTTCTCAGAAGAGTGCCTGAGTATTCAGATAGTGGGATAAAAATACTGTTGTCAGATGACGAATTTTTGTATTGCTAAGCTTTCTTAAGTGCTGTATTGTACTAAACTCAAGCAGTTAAAGCTCCCACACTCTTTCACCACTACAAACATTCATCTTGAGACTTACTTTATCAATTTGAATCCAAATAATGAAAGAAAAAATTTTGTTCATTTTTTCTTTGCAAATATGGGTGTTCCTTTAGGACTTCTTTGTCTCAGTCTCAGCAGCTTACAGGCATCTAAAAGCTCTTTTAAATTTGCTTTTAAAATTTCAAGTCCTACTGTACATGCAACTACATCAATACACAGAGGTAATCTGATGCACTTTTCTGTATCTGGATTCAGAGGGCAAATATGTGGGTGGCAAGAGGAGTAGCTACAGGAACAGCTACAATATAAGGTGAAAACCAGAAAGTAAGAAATGGAAAAACATTTATTCTCTGATGTCCCAATAATAGCCTGTCAATTCTTCTTTCCTTAGGATACTGTCAGCTTCCCAATAGATAGATTTGCTGCCCTCTTAGCAAAACACTATTCATTACATCTCAGTCCCACAATTGTTTTGAATTGTCTGGGAAAAAAATGTGTACATAAGTACATCCATTGTGTGCTTAAGCTTTTTAGCATTTAATTCAAATCACAGTAATGTTTGGCATTTCTTTAAAGAAAAACATCTCTTCTGCAACCTGGTTTTCTTGTAGGAATATTCCAATCTCTGAACCTCCATGTGTCACTTCTCTTATTTTTCTCTTATTTTTGCATATGGGATTAGACATGTTTATCCACTGGATAGAATTTGCAAATCAGAGTTATTTATTAGTCCTAAATCTATTTACTAGACATGTGCTAAGTTACAAATTCAAACTTATCCTTTGCAAGGCAGAGTGATTTTTGCGTCGGGAGAGCTTGGAAGAATATCTGGCCGTTTGATCCATTACAGATAGACATATCAAGAATCAACCTAAAGTTATATAAATACAGCCTAGAAATGACACATATTTTAACAGTAAGAATAATTAATCTCTGAAATATTTTATCTATAGAGGAAATGTATACTCAACTCCATGGAGAATTTAAGTCAAGACAATTAGCTATTTTTCTAATGGGTAAGTGTTAGCTCATCCAGATGATGTTTTCTGAGATAATAAATGACTCTCTCAAATTCTGTGGTCTTTGCTAACTCCCTCTGGCTATAAAATCTATGGGTGAATTTAGAAAATCACATTTCTCTAGAAAATACATTGATTTCTTCTATTTGATGTGGAACTGATCTTCATAAAAGCATGGTAGTCCTCACCTGAGACTTTTAGTTCAGTATTTTTTATGTGCTTTGGAGGACCATGACCAAGATAGAAATAGCTGGAGGGCCACCTATCTTCTGTTGTGACTGCATCCTTGGAGGCTTTTTGCCGCTCACATGACACCAGCTGACAGGCAGCTCTTATTCTTTCTTTCCTCCCACGTGTGAATATTTCTGTTGGCAGATTAGCCAATTTGCTGGCAGTGTAAAAGAGAATAGCATGCATGTAAGACCAGTAAAGTGAACATAAATAATTTCTGCTGATGACAATCACAATTTGGAATTAACCAAATTCCTTAGATACTACTGTCTGGAAACTGCTGGCAATTGCTGACTTTAACAGCAATCCCAGCACCTGCAATTAGGTCAGCTATTTGCAGAGTGCCCCCAGGGAACCGTGGCCAGCCAGGTGTTCCAGTGCCTATTTATCACTGTTACCCACTCAAAAAAAAAAAAAAAAAAAAAAAAAAAGGTATATGTGCTATATGTTGCTGCATAATTTTTCCTCTATCTTTGTCATCTATTCTACATTTTATAAGGATAGTTTTCTGCCTAGCTAGATGCTAATGTAGCCTTTGGTTCAATCCCTCAGCTGATCTGTATGTGTGGGAAAGGCAGAAACAAGTGTGCTGTCAAAAGCAGAAAGTATCTTAACCGTGCTCATACACAGTAACCAGCAGACATGCTCCAGTGTTAGGGATGTAAATGTCACCCCAAATCTGCAGGGTACCCATTAGATTTCTTCAGCATATAGGTTAATAAAAATATATTTGTAAAATGATGGTATTCTTGTGAGGAAATAGCCATTGGCAGTAGACACAAATAAAGTGTGTACTAAAGAGTATTTTCTATTAATTAATATTTTCTATTAATTGAATATACTTTAATTTCATTTTTTCTTAGGGACAATGTTGCCTCAGTTTAGCAGGTGACTACCATTCTCTGACATTTAAATAAAGTGACACAGTCTTTTAGGACTCTGTTTCAAATCTATGCTTAGCAAAACAGACATTTTAGGACCTCCTTATTCTCCATTTTCAAAGGCATGGTTTTTGATTTTTCTCAAACTCCTAAGCTCTTATTATGAACCTATTAGATGCATGCCTTGGTTTCTAAAAGTATGTAGCTAGATGACTTTCTGGTTAAAAAATATAAAACTTTTAAATGTTTAAAAAAAAAAATTATCCAGTACTAATAATTAATGCCTTACTTCATAATATTTGATTTGTAAAATGTTTTACTTATTTTTCCACATTTTCTTCTTTCCTTTTCTCTCTGTAATGGAACATAATCTGGTCTATCAGTTTGGTTTATTCAGATTACTGTTTTGTATGATAGGTTATACATTTTCCAACAATATCATGATGGAACTGAGATGAAAAGTTAGGAGTCAGAGATTAATGCTAATACAATTCAGGACTCTTCAAAAATGGCTTTTCAGCTCAGGCCCTCCTCTACTTTGATCAGAACAATTTTTTGAATTTTATTTTTTTTAATATGGCCTTATTGGGACTTTCCTGAAAAGCAAGAAAATATAGTCGATTTGACAGAAGAACATTGAAAGGAACAAATGCAAATAATCAAACAATGAATCTGCAATGGTCTTTTGGGGCTTAAAAAAATCCGTTCACGTTCTCTTTCATTTTCTCATGTTGCATCTTCTCTCAGGGAAAGCAGCTTGGAAGGATTCAAGTGGAAGCATTAGCAAGCAAATGAAATTGTGGATGGGCAATGATAAAACTAGTTAGCTCCTCTGCTCATCACCTTCTAACTACTATAAGAACTGCTTTGGGCAAGAGAGGTGCACCATTAAGCAAGCTAAAAGATGTGAACAGAAATATCTATTAAATTTCTAAGTAGATTTTCTACTGACTGGGACTGAAGGCCATTTTACTTGCTCACAGACTAACATGCGATCAATATTAATTATCAAAGAAAGGAGTGGATAACATTCTCGTGATAAGATCAGCACAGGGTAATGAACTGAAGCAACATAAAAGCATTCTTTCAATATAGTGAACTCATATATGACATCAGAATTTAAAAAGCTCAAAATATTATTACCAGAAAGCTAGAGACATTTGACTAGACTTCACTTTCATCTTTTTGTCTGTCTGCAAAGTTAGGTACAACACACTGCACATTTATCTCAGAGAACAAGTAATAATGGGACTCTGAAGTTTTTTCAATAATACTATATTCAGATAGGAGAAGTCCAGTTCAGTTTTTAGTGCTAATTCCCTATAAAGTACCAAGAATCTCAGTGTTTTACAATGTGGTATTATCAGTTGTTTAATCAATATGCTCTGCCAGAGTATGCTGTCATAAAAGGCATTCTAAAATAAAATGAAACATCCTTCACTATACATTATTAAGCTCTATAGTCTGATCATTTTCAGCAGTTGTTATGCACTGCATAGCAATAATGATGATCCATTTTACTAGGTAACAAAACAGATTTGGTGGGAGGTGGAAAAAAGGAAATGGAAGAATTTCACTGCTTAAATTATTTTCCTTCATTTAATATTAAACAAGTGCTGATTAAAGAGTTAACAAATATAAGTCAATTGGAAAATAATTACTTTTCAGCTTGATCCCTTCTGTTGATAGGACTCTCTTTTTTTTTTGTAGGACAGTAGAGTTTGGGAAACAATGTTTCTGTCACACAGAAGTGATGAGAATGTGGTGGAGATATATCAATGTTTATATTGCTCTGGACTACAAAGTTGTGGAATGAACTGAGTTGCCTTTGTGCATAGAATATGCCCACTCAGCACAAATATGATCTGGTTGAGTAACGTGCAGTAGCGAGTCAAGATGTCTGGACTGTTCACACATCCTACAAAAAGTACCCAATACAGCTGCCAGAAATATCTTCCTAGACTCAGAATACTTGATCTCAGACTCTAAATTGTTCAGAACATTCAGCCACACCACTCTAAATCAGATTTTTATACCACTACTCTTATAGATTAATTCCATATTGCACTTGCAGCAAAATTGACACAGTGCCACAATTCTGAAACCTTTAGATGGGACAAAACGTGAGTTACTGAGTATGAATGCTAATGAATGATTAATAATCTGCCCAAACAGGAATACTCATGGAATAAGATTCTACTAAATCACAGTGTAATGATCCAAAGTCTGCTTTTATAGAAGCCACTATTGTAAAAGCCAGCACGTGCCATACGATGATAGAGATGATGTCATGGTTATCCACTGCTCCAGAAAACAGCTACTTGCTCGATTTATAGAATGTCTTGAAAGCATCAGATGAATCAAAGGAAATAATTATATTGAAGTATTTTCAAGCAATGCACTGTCTCCTTACTACTAGTGATTTTTATTAATTTCCTTCTTGGAAGTATTTTTCCAATTTCATTTTTCAAATACTTATAACTGGATTTTACGTTTTTCTTTATTTAATGAAAACAAAAGAAATGTGACTATTGTATAATGTATTTCTTAGTAGAAAATATTCTGTATGCAATTTTCATCTCTCTTCCAGGGTAGCTCTTTTGTTCTTGAATAGCTTTTAAGGGAAGCTTCCAGTCAGACTATATTTTTAGTTCTAGTTTGTATCTTGCACAATCTGTCTTGACTGGTAAAATTGTGGATTCTTGTACCTATCTAGTTTATCAGACTAAGGGATGTTGACCCCCCAGGCCATAAATGTAATAGTGTGGGACTGACTATTCTTCTGGATCATGGATTCATAAGACAGTATCTAGCTTGTATTCTTACTTTGACAGAGCCTCTTCTCTCATTTCTGTCAGTCTTCAGAGACTTATTCAGCACTGGAATTTTATTCTGTAGTTGCTATAGAGAGATATATAGTTCCTTTAGGATCAAACTCTGCAAGATATTCCACTTGCATTAAAATCTTTGGAGACCAATGCTGTTTAGTATGCAGAAAGACCAGACCCTTCAGCTTCCCAAGTAAGTATTTATAATAGAGTTGGTCAGAAATTGGAATACTTCCATGGAAACATCTTGGTCTTGGGAAAACTACAACTTTTGACAGCAAACTGGTCAATATTTTTCTTTAGTTCTAATGTGTAGCTTCTATCAAAATCCAGTCTCATTATTCTTTTCAGAAAGAATGTACATTTAACAGGGACTTCTGTTAAGGGTTTAGTATTCCTTTCTTTCCAAATAACATCCTCATTGTTATGTTTGCAATTACTCTTACCTATTTATTGTTGGGATGTTGATAATATTGATTAAAAGAATGTTCTTAGACTCTCTCCACAAATTTTACCTCATGACAGGGTGTTGTCAGTAGAGGGAAGAAAAAAAAAGGTCTGTTTTCTGTTTTATATATTCTTTTAATATTCTGTTTCTAGAGAAATATATCCTACCAGGATATATTTCAAATGATATTTCATCATTTTTCACTACTGCAAACTTGTCCAAATAGACATTGGAAAACAAAGACCATTGATACCCAGTCTGGGTATTCTGAGGTACGGTGCCTGCTGCAGTTCTTCATCAAACCAGATGGAAATTATGCCACTTCAGATTTTATCTAGTCAAATAAAAATAAAGATTAATCTGCAATGTAATATTGGCTTCCAATGGGAATTTTTTGAGAAATTAAAGGAACTAGGAATGACACGATCTAGACTGAAGAACTTAGAGACCTCAACATGAAAGCTTTAAAGGCACAGAGATTTTCTGGAAACTTCATTTCAAATAAAGGAGAAAAATCTTATTAAAAAAGACTCCAGATCTAATTTATTGAAAAGTGCATTAGGAATAGCAGCAATGATATAAAATAAAAAAGATGAATTGTCAAAATGCAATTTGATCTTGAAAATAATAAATACAACAATAAAAAACCATGAACTTAGGAAGGTTATATTTTAAAGGCAAACTCAGTTTTGCTGAAAATCTTAATAAATATTTTATCTCAGCTTTTGATAAGGAATATGCAATTAGGAAGAACAGAGAAACCCTGATGGCTAAAAGCAACTGAGTTGTTTACAGTCAAGTGGAAGGAAACCTGAGAATTTAGTGCACTCCGTGCTGAGTGTTAAGGCGGCAAAAAGAAATGTCTAATTCTGACAGAACCAATGAACATTGTCATAATTTAAAGGTATATAAGCTAATGGAAAAAGTAATAAAATACAACGTGTTGGCCAACAGTAAATAATGATGGACAAGTGCATTGTCTTTTTGAAGAAATAACTGAATGCATATTTAATCTATGTGAAGAAGTCATATACATATTTGCATGAGAAATTACTGGCTAACTTCAGAAGTGCGGAACTGTAAACTTCAACTGTGGACAGGATACAGAAGAAGAACTTTAGACATGAATATGAAATTTATGAAAAGGGGAATATCAGGCTGCAGGGAAGTGTTTTGTGGAGTTATACAAGGATTGGCTCTGGGACAGGTCTTAATAATGTTTGTTGCTTTGGCATAATACAAAGAACTGTCGTTATGAAATTTGCTGATAACTAAGTTGACAGACATCATCAATAAACTGGAGAATTGCAATATTCTATAGGAAAAACTAGAGCTTAGTGGTAGAAATAAGATGGCATTTATTATTATGAAGTCAAAGTTATTGCAATGTAGCAGTTAATAGTTTTGTTATTGGCCTCTACTAGTGAGTGTCTGTCACCTGGAAAAAACAGGACAGGAGGAAATAACCATTGTGCTGCCAGTGTGAAATCAGTTTAAAGATCTTCCAAATTTTACAGGTCTTATTTATGGGATGACTAATAATGTATCCAAGTAATACACCATGAAGAAGGCGTAGAGATTGTAAACAGTAAGATGATTCTATTAGATATTACAAAATATTACTGTTATTGTACAAGGACCTGCTGAAGCTCCATCTGGAATACGATATATAAATCTGGTCACCTATACACAAGAAAGATGAATTTGAACCAGAACAGCTGCTGAGAAGGACTGTTGAAATGCTAAAGGGAGAACTAAGCTTGTTAGCCTAGAAAAAGTAGAAGTTGTAAGGGCATTGCATTGTTCTCAGTAAATACATAGGAAATATAAATGCTGGGAAGGAAAAGCAATATATAAAATCATAAAACATTTTTTGAAAGAATATATTTTAACAAGAGAAGAGTAACTTTGAAAAAGACTTATAGCCATGAAATTAACAAAATCCCAGAAGTGGCTATGGAGGAGGCCACTTCCTCTTCATAAACAAATTCAGAACCATAATAGCTGCCATTCAGACATGCTATCCAGACTATTGCACAGTTTTCAATTTTACTTCAGAAACAGAACACCTCCTAAATTTGGGTACTGTAAGATATTATATCAAAATCCTCTACTTCAGATGTAGCATCTTTTGCTTCCTCATGTGCGTCAGAAGGGGAACCATTAAGCAGAATGATGATACTGTTTTAACGTTTCTTGATGAGGACTTAGTCAATTGATTTTAGTTTTAGAAGTTAGGAACATTTTTCTATATGATATTTTGGAACTTCCTCACCAACATTAATCCTCTTACAGGTTCTTCTATCACACATGCAACAAAAAAAAGACAGTTTACTGTTTCTCTCTTCTTGGGACTCATTACAGAGAGTTTGTGGAAGGGACTGGAACTAGAATTGACCAATTGACCAATCCCTAGAGAAACATATGTCATTTGATAAAAGTTACTTCTGTCCCTGGACTGCTGCAATTTGTACACAGCAGAGTGAGAGTGCTATGACAGAGTCTCTGACAGCTGCATTCCTTGGCTGTGCCCAGTGTATTCTGCTGAGGAGAAATAAGTATTTTGCCCTCACTTACTGAAGTCAATATGTTTGAGTAAGTACTGAGTCAAAGCTGAGACATATTTCAGTAGCTCACTCTTTCCTAAAGTAGCAAAGCTGAAATAATTATGAATATCCTTGATGGAAAATTTTATTCACTCACCCTTAAGCTGTACAGTTCATACAGCATTCTTTCCAATAATCTTGTAATTCTGCCCTCATAAATAGTATTCATTATACCTCCCTGGATTTCATACAAGGAGTGCCTGAAAAACACATGAACAATATAATTTAATTACAGAGACATAAAAGATGTTAAGGGTGATAAATGTATTTTATGACCTTTAAAATGAAGCCAGACAACATTCATATCATTTCTGGTTTTGCAAGCCTTGGTGAATGTCTTGAGTTTCAGAAAAAAAACCCAATTTCTGATGGAAACTGATTCTTATTCCACATTCATAGGGGATTGTATTGCCGGTGCTGTGAATGATATATCAGTTTTACAGTCACCACACAAGGTGCTCAGATAAACTTTCTCCAGGTCCTGTCATACAAAATTGTATTAGAATAGACAGAAATTACTCATTTAATGACAGAGTAAAATTCAATAGCGTAACTCCAGAACGCATTGTAAGTACTAGGGGTGTTTGAAACCAAAAGGAATTCAAAATATAACATGCTAGCTGCAGCTGATACTACTAATAAATATGCACAATATTGTATATTGTGATATTGCATTGGACACATTCTTTCCTACATACAGTTATTTACAATTTCAGTATCAATAGAAATCATTACAAGACTAATCCAAACATCATCAGGATGGATGATTTGAACTGTAAAATAAAGGTCATATAGATATTTCCTTACATTCTAGGAGATTATATATTTATTGCCTTTCTTTGTTTTTTCCTTTTTTTTTTTTTTTCCTTCCAGAATACACTGCATTAGTTTATTAACAGAAATTGGAGCCCCAGTAGAGAAGCCCAAATAGTGTGTGGATTTACATTGTCTGAATATAAATCTTGAACTGGTTCTATTGTAAATAGCTTAGAGTTACTCTGGTTTTATAACAGAAAAGACAATTTGGTGCAGAAATCTTTCCATTTTTAGATGGTAGTTCTAATGTTAAAATACCAATGATTAAGTAATATATAAACATTATTTCTCATACATTTTGGACTGTTTATTCCTTTTATTTCATTAGTGTTATTTCTATTTCAGAGGTATTGGTGGCCAGAGTTATAAAATACATTTGATACTTAACAATTATTTTTATTTTCCACAATGACACCACTTGTTTTAATTGATCTGATTGCTTTAGTCCGGAGATCACTTCACATCACAGGCAAGAGTAAGTAAAAATCCCTCATCATAGTCTGAAAGTTTAATTTAGCACTTGAAAAGTTGTGAGTTTCCCATCTGCTGAGATTTAGAAAATACATCTTTGCAATGGTATCTTTCTGCAGATGTTAAAACTGTAACTATGTGATAATTTTTAGCTGTGAATATCAGAGTAGAGAGAGCAGGTATGTTCCACAAGTAACAAACAATACCAATTTGTCTTTTTTTTTTAATTATTATTCTTTTTCAGGCCCAAGGCAAAGGAGTTGGTCCAGTACTGAAAGGAGATTAACTACTGCTTAGCTGTTATTGCCTAGTTGGATGACAAAGACCAGAAGAGAAAGACCATGGTGAGGATTCCTATTCTGGCCAGGAATTATATAATCTGTAATTAATTTCCTTTTCCTTTCTTTACTGGAAGCCACATCAAGGCCATCAGCCATCAAGTGAATTTATACTGCTTAGATGAGGAAATATCTGAATGTCTTACATAACACACTGAATAACTGTTGGCATCCAACTTTATTTTGACCACCGCACATATGGAATTTTGGTTGTCGTGGGAGTTATTTCATTTGCTAAATAAAAGTTGCTCTTCTCTTCTGCCTATATTATGCCTGAGTCAATCCAGATTTTCTCTGGCTTTGCAATGCAAGTCTGTATTTATATCCTTCTTTCTGCAGACAGAAAGCCATGTGTTGATCACTTACTTTTATTATCTCATTTTTGTTATGGTATAAGTATATTACCTCTTCTCTCTGTGGATAAGCACTTCAACACGAGCTTTCTGAAGCTGTGCTGCAATGGCTTAATTCTGCTTATAACTTACTTTCAGGCTTTAAAATCTACTTGTAAATTGATTTTCATGCTGTCAACTGAAGATCTTTTCCTGATATCTTCTTCTAAGCCATGGCAAGCATACTTTTGTCTCATACTAGCCACTGTTCTTGACAATACTCACCATCCTTATAGGAAGTAAAATTTCACTTACCTTATCCATAGCATCTGGATATACGTCAATCATACTTAGGTTTTAATTATAAAGAGCAAGGCATTTTACCATCTCTGCAAAATGAAGAGATATTCAGCTTGAATAAATATCAAAATATCCTAAGGTCTGGAATATCACTTCACACGAGTAAACATTTGAATTTTTGATTACATGCTAAAAATAATAATCACTAAGGACAGTGTGAAAAATATGATTTCTATTCTACAATCAACTCTGTGTAAGCATACACTCTAATAGAACTAATTACCAATGGAAAAATCATTCTTATTTCTGAGAGTTACCCTGAGAGAATTCTGAGAGAAGGGTATGTTTTGTCTATATGCAATCTAACTTAAAAATAACTAATATATACCGTGACTCCCCAAACACTATCCATGTAGTATTGGAGAAAGGGGATTTCTACACTAACTCTAAACAAGCTTTGATTCATTCAGATCTGCTGAGGCCTACTCACCCTTCTAAGCAAGGCTGAAGTTTCCTCTCCAGTGCCAGGACTAGGCAGTTGGGTATCTCTTCCTTACCTCCTCACGGAACTCGGCTCTCTTTCCTTTTGCTGTATAACAAGTTGAGATGACGAACGACTTCATTTATGCGAAAGGCATTCTTTAGCATCTGCATCTTCCTTTCTCACTACACAACCTTCTTCCCTGATATCTATGAAAATTATTTCCTGTCAAACAGTAAAAGGGACACTTTTATCAGCTATTAGCGCTGTACTATGACTTCAGCTGTGAACGTGTCTGCACTCAGTAGGTAGAAAGACTTGGTCAAACACTGCTCTTGCTTACACTGTAAATACTCTGGAGTCAACAGCAGTGAAAAAGTCCAATTATGTTGACCTGTCCTTTTCTACTGTGTTCAGGATGATGATGAAGTTAGTTCCCTTCCTAGACTCTCTGCAAACTCTTGAAAGCCTGTTCATGCTCAGCTTGCATGAATATCTCCTGGAGCTTGATAAACAGGGCTCATACTTTTTGGAAGAAATATCACCAAAATAACAGAGTATCTATCTGTGGGTAGTGAATAGGAAGAAGAGAAATACTACTCTGAGTGAAAGCTAGAAAGCTTGAGGGAAATCTTTGTAACCAAAGTTTTAAGAAATACCTTTTGATCCCAAAAGGGGCAGAATAGAGAAGAAAGTCACAAGGCAATGCAAGAAATAAATTAAAGCAGAACAGCAACAGCTCAAAATGGACATTAACGAGGTAATAGACTATTTTTCCTACTCACAGGGTATTAAAACTGAAATAAAAGCAAGACATGATCACAACAAATTTGGACACCTATTTAGATGTGTATAGTAGTAGTCTCCCCAGTTTCCTTTTTTTGAAGATGTCAGGGCAGCTTGTCCTCAAGGTGAGTTGGAATACTGTGAATTATCAGCTAGCTGTTTGTTGTTTGGTTTCGGGTTTTTTTCCCCCTGCCGTTAACTGTCCTTGAGTTTCATGCATATCTTTTCTGTTAGTACATGATTTTCTTCTCATCTTCAACATTCTGCTGTTGATGATAGAAAAACGTACATGTTTTGAATATGTATGAATGTATGGTACCTAGCACAATGGCCATCTAACTAGGACACTTGAGTACTAGTAGTATAAAAATAGACGAGGAAATAGAATTATCCACAGATGAAGTAATCCCTGAAATGTAGATCCATCAAACTGCAAAATTTTAACTGCAATGCCTCTCTTAGCTATAAGTGAAATGTTAGCTTTCAAAATAGAGAAGTCATTTATAGGCAGGAGTCTTACTTTTATGAACTTTTTAAAGTATGGAACTAAACCCGGAGCTCAGGTTCAGATCAAAAGTTTTTCTGGAGTATAGTAACTATATACAGATAGGTATATAGCATAAAATTCTGAGTTTAGTCTGGATTTACTGGATTTACTTATTGCAGTTATTCCAAAGCATATAACAAGCCCTACTCTTATTTTTAATAACTAGTTTCAGCCAGTCCCTAATGTCATTAGTACAGCCCATTAATATCAGCTCTCTCCTGCACCCTCTTGTGCTTTCAAAATTAATTAAGCTAGTGGCACATTAACTGGAAAGAAGAGGCCATAGCTTTATTTATGCAGAAAACAATAAGAGCATAAATCAAGAAGAGTAACCCTAATGTTTTAGAATTGACCTTATGAAGGGGTACTCTGCCAAATGACAACAGAATCTTTTCAAAAGGAAAAAAGCATACCAAGTCAAAGGAATATCATCCACTCCTCTCTCAAATATCATGGAATCGTTGCTCATTTCTTACTGCCCCCTGCCCCCATCACTCTTTGGTACCTATCATCCAGTCCATTGTACCATTAGCAGTCAGATTTTCCTTTTACTGTGTATTTTTTTAATCCACAAAAAAATCTTAGAATCTTTATTTGAATATAAAGATATGTAATAGAATTCTAATAACTGATGTGATATTTCCCTTCTGTGTCTGATAATATTTTTAAAGGAAGGTTAGTCTTCTAAATTATATACTCGTATATAAATAAATATATATTTATACATGAACACTACCACACAATTAGCTTAAAACATCTACAGAGAGTGGATAAACTAGATATTTGCAGATGGGCATGAAAAAGGACTGGTTTTTTCTGCAGCTGTTAAAACAGGTGGCAGCATGTATTAGGGAGAAATGTTTGTGAGGACTGATATTTTATTAGGTTTTCATTCAAATATCAGTGATTAAAAGGTGACACACCTTCCCCTGTGGGTCAGCCACTACCACATCCACAGCTGCGTTTTGGCTGGGAGCAGGAAACCCCAGTGCAATGCCTCGATGTTATGCCAAGGATGCCTCCTTAGGCACACGATGGGAGAAGGATTTTGATCGCATGCCCTACGGTGGTGCTGCATGGCTCCAGTTCCTTGCTCATCCTGCACAGCTACAGGGTTAGGACCCTCAACCTGGCTGAGGCAACAACTCCTGGGAGGGAAGAAGGAGGGGTGTCAGGGGATTCCTGCCATCTAAGCACAACATGAAGGGTGTTGGGAGACTCCTGAGCTTTCACCAGCCTTTCCTCCTGAGGCCAAGGACCAGGGTGCAACTACCCATCTCCTAGGGTCACTGTTGACTTTTCAGAGTTATTTTCACATGCAACCTGCATCTACTTTGTGTTAGATAGATGCTAAACAACCCTTGGGGCTGACTTTGCTCACAGGTTCTGGATACACCACTGATTTCTATTTAGAGTAACAATTCAAGAGACTCACCTTCCCACAAGCTTACATGTCTTCGTAGGTCCATGAGATCATATTATGTTCGGTCGGGCTGCTTGTGTTCTGTATTTTGTGGTTTTGTTTAGGTAAGGAATTAGACCACCCCTCTCCTCCTTCCCACTACACAGCGCTCTCTTTCTCTCTCCCTTGGGCCCATGCCACCAGTCCAGTGTACAAGTAACTGCCTTTCTGATTAAGACCAGGCTCCTCCTCAGTTTCTCCATTTCTGAAAGTACTGGTGATATCCACAGAATACACTGCAAACAAACAGATATGACATTTTTGACTCTTAATTAGAAGAAAGTATTTGGGAAAACTATTGTCATGGTTACCAGGCTAACGGAAACCTTTCAGGACCCCTTCTTTGCAGGGTCTCACTGAGTGCACCCACTCAGGTGTGTGGTCTTCAGCAGAGTATGATGCAGTAATATCACTCAGAACAAGGCCTTTGGGTACCATCTTTGGGTACCAATTTGTAATAATATAGGAGGTTTAAGGTTTCCCTTCAAGGGCTTCCTTCTGGGAGCATGCATTGTGCTGATGCACATGTGTTATTTAGACTGTTTTATGCTGCTGTCGGCCTAGCCAGATCCCACTCTGACAGACCTGTCCCAAAGGGCTTATGGACTTCACTCTTCTTGGGGCCTTTCAGCTCACCAGCTTCTTCCTCTTCAGAAAAAGTAAAGGAGTTTGAATTGTGCCTGGTTCCTTGTGTGTCCTTTAATATAACCTTGAGACTAATAAAATTGAGAGGCAGCAGATTAAGTACTTCCTTGTTTTGCCCTTACGACAACATTTGCCACTGCTTTGACTGGATCTACTCAGGCAGCCTGCCACATCCAAAAAGCTACAAGGATTTTTAAGCTCAGAATCCTGGTTTTACTTGAGCAAAAGCTGAAACAGTGTTAAAAATATCTTATAAAACAGAAAATCTTGTGAGGAGTTAAGTGAGACAGAATGAAAGGCACCACAAACACGCTCCCTGTGCAGCCTCTTTCTCCCAGGCCTTCCCTCAGCCTGGCAGCCCTTCGGGGACTTCCAGTGCCATGGCCACACAATCCACACACAGCTTGACACCATATTGTCCGCTTCCAGGATCAAGAGCCTGTTCTCCCCCATCAAGTCCTGGAGTTGCCTTTGTGCTGCACTTTACACCTCTCATTTTTGCAATGCCCAGTCTCCCCTGTGAGAGCCATCTTGCCCCAGGGAAGCTTCCCTTCCCGGCACACTCAGCCAGCATCCGCTACGTGCTGGGGTAGGCAAAATCCCTTGCATTTCAGAGATTTATACCTAATCCAAGCATTCTTTACTTAAAGGAATCTGGCACAGCAAAATACAGCAAACATGAAAAGCAAATGCCATCTATCGTGGTCCTAAAAAAGAGAAAAAAATTATTTAAGCTTATACATATAGATGTTTATGTAGATGTATATGCATATATACATATATCTCACACACACACAAAACTAGATATATACAAATTCAGAAATGAGAAGCAAAAGATAATAACTGTAGATGGGATGCAATATTTTCATGATATGAAACACAATAATTTTATTTCTATTTTCATAATATTTACTGAAAAAAAAAAAAAAGAGCCTGATTAAATAACGTTCACAGAACTGAAGGATAAATATAGTGATGCTGATGACAACCCCCCTCTTACATACTCCAGGCTCTGTGATTTGTGTATCCTCCCCATACCTACCCCACCATGGTACCTGACCTAAATTCAGAGTTGTCCTCTGACTCGTCCTATTTTATCTACCTCCAGGGTGTGCTAAGTACCACACAATAAAATACTAGGCTCACAAGACAAAGTCTGTCAAACTTGGGAGAATGAAACACCCTTAAAGCCATCAGTTTCTAGAGCCAGTCTTCATGATACATATCCAGTACTTGCAGGGTCACAGTCAAGGGGAGATACTGAGTGTAACCCACCTCAAAATACATCACAGCACTGTGGGAAGGAATTCTTATTACAATATGGGATTAATCCCTTTTGAGCAGGGGAGAAAATTGATTTTGTGCCTCCATCAACTGAGATGAATGCTGTAACCACTAGGTGGGAAGAGAAAGAAACAGAATTCTTCCAAGTTTTATTAATCTAATCTTTCCTACTTTTTTTGCATAAGAAACTATTGAGTAATTTTAGGTCAACTGGACTATTGTTAAAGAACTAGTTTATCAAGAAGGAAAATCTTTCCTACATTACATCAAGGCTCCTACATTGATTATGGGCAGTTAACCAATTTCTCCCTGAAAAGTTGTTCCATCCATTCTTAAGTTGCGTGAAATAGGGCACATAATCCTGACTCATGTCAGCTGCTTAGTCTGTCTTTCGGTTTCTTAACACAATCTTCATAAACTCCTTTCAACTATTCAGGCAGCCTACAGCAATATACAGTTGGAACACAGTAAACCATATAAGATTCACAAAGTTAACACGGCCTCCCAGACAATCTCAGCCATAACAAATAATGCTACTTCATTAAGAGGTAATCCATAAACCTAAAGGTTATATATTAATGCGTAATATGGTTTTGTATAGAATTTATATTACAATGAAACCTTTGAATTTCATGCTGTTTCATGTTAAGTAATAATGAAATGAGAACAAAACACCATTTTAAAACTTCTAATTTGAAATTATGCTTTAATTGTAGTCATACTTTACCAAAGTTCTTAAAAGTTTAATATTCTCTATGACTTAAGTTTCCAAGTAACTTCTAGCACTCACAATCACACATGCACACTGATGCCCACTCACCACTTAAGATCAGCCCACTATGAATGATAATTCCTCACGGAGACATACCAGGTAGGAGACAGACATTTGAGGACTAACATTTATCAACAGGCAAAACTTCATTTCAGTGAATGAAACTACAATATTTACAGCAGCTAAACATCTGACCTTCGTATTTTAACTTCTTAAAGTTATTTGTGTTTTAAGAAAAATGAGCTTTTAAAAAGACATCCTGGTTTTTAAATAGATGTTGTTTTGTTTGTATACAGATTCTTGTTGTAAAACATGTTTGGCTAACTAAAAAAAAGCTGAACCAACTTCTGTCAACCAGTCAACCAAAATTTTTCATCTTAACCTAAGCATGAGATGTTTGAGCCCAAAAAGAGAAGTTTGGAATGTTATAATAGTGGACAGGGAGCGGTAAGACAGCAACTCAGTTGTCACTAACAATAGTTTTACTGTGGAGAAAACAGCAATAATAGTAAATTTCATTTATAAAGTGCCGTTCTCAGTGTCCCATGGAATTTTGCATCCCAAGCAAGTAAAAGCAACACAGAAAATAGATCTTTCAAATTCTACTTTAAAAAGCCATATCCACAACCAGCTTTCCAAATATAAATAGGAATTCCATTTCATTGTGAAAACACACACTAAAAGCTCAGACACCCACAGCCTTTAAATTATATTTAGGACAAAATTGTGAATCAGAATGTTCTGACCTAAAAATTATACCAATAGGAAAAGGAAGTAAAGAAAACTTTAAGTACTAGGGCCCAATATCGCCAGAGGCCTTATAAATAAGGAAAAAATACTTTAAAATCAATAACATATTGAAAAGAATAAGGAAACAGCTAATGTATTTTTTGATATTTTCATGCATTTTTATTTTATCTATAATTCTGAAGAAAAATCTAACTCAGTAAAACAATATACCAGATTATATATATATATGTATTTAGCATTATGATAGCTAATATCCCACAGGACAATGAAGTAGGAAAAAGAAATGTTTGACTTGTGATCCCAAAGATATGATGCTTCAGTCCTTGAGGGCAACCATATTAAGAAAATAAGTGTATTTTCTGAAGAACACGGGAACAGAATAGGACTTCTTGTGCTGTACATGTATTTGGATTTCTACGCTGAAAGAATTGAATTTGTTCCTTGCTATGGGGAAGAGACAAGTTCAATATGCTGCAGAGAAAGACAGATCAGCTCTGACTCCCCATAGGAGACACTGACATAGACTCTGACACTCCATAGGAAAGCCCTCACCAAAACACTAAAAACCTCTTCAGGGCTCTCAAAAGGGAAAGGAGGAGGCAGGTGGTGCATGGAATGGCTCTCTGCTGGCAGTCAACCCATTTCCATCTGCTTTTCCTCAGTGGCAAAGACAAGGTTCTGGCTGGGAACATCTCTCCCATGTCCTTTCTCTCTCAAAGACTATGGTTTGTCAGCAGCGTAAAGTGTGGCTACAGATGCGACATGGCATCTGAAGTAGGACACGAAAAGTTGTGCTATGGCCAAATCCTAATCATTAACCTGGTTGTATGCCATTATCTGGAATTTTTTAGTGGTACCTGTAGTAAGAAGCTATAATCACAAGTATTTTACATGTCATCACTTTGAGTCACATTATGTGAACACATCCATATTTGGTTTCTAACTGACAAGTTCTATCACAAAATTACTAATTATTAATCATTGATCAAAAATTTATTAATACTGATATACTGTAGATAAAGAGCTCCAATACTTTGTTTATTTGGTCTGGATGAAAGCTAAGGAGCAAAAACCCATATTTTCAAGCACATAACTGAGTATCGAAAATCATGGGACATACTTTACTTTCAAGCCAAAAATTATTTTGGCTAGATGATGACACTTCCAACCATGCTCTATTATTGTCTGCATTTACCAAACCCAGACTGGCCCAACGTTATGTGTGTGTCATTACAATCTTTTAATGGGACACATTCATCTTTGGGTGCATGAGAAAAGTGCTTTCCCAAAAATAAGCATTGAAATTAACTAACAGTGTTTACTGATGTGCATTTTTATTCTTTTTCTTTAAGAGAATCTATATTACATGGGTAAACAAGGCAGCAGAGAATATATCATGCCACCAAAGAGAAGACACACCAGCAGAAGAGGATATTACTTACTACGACACTTTAGATTAATTATATCTCTCCATAAAAATAGATCATTATACTAGAAGGATCTTAAATTGAATTGGAAATTGACATTTTCAAATGTGACAATGAAGTAGATTGTCTGTTATGTTAATGAGGCAGATATATTTATAATATAATTAGACATATCAAATAGGCAAAAAATAAAGCCTCCAGCCCCATTCACAAAAAAAAAGTATTCTTCTTCTGGGTGTGCAATCAATTATCAATGATAATTACAAAGGGAGAGAAGCTTCATTAATGAAACATGGGAAAAAAATAGAATGCTAAAGCCAAACGCCAAGGGTAAGGTCAACATCAATTCGCAGAAGTGTATTATACATTAAACTATGTCATGTCTATACTGCTTTACCGCAGGCTACAGCAGTTTGTCTGTAATAAACAAGGCAAAGTTTCAGCCCTGTTTTAGTCCAGGCTCCAAAACCTTCAGTATAATGCCAACATTCATTTCTTTACCTCTCCCTATTTCTTTATAGTTCAGAAATATATTCAGTGCTCAACTGTCATTGCTTGGAAAACTGTATATACATCTTTGCTTTTGCTTCATTTAAAGCTTCTGTAGACAGTCCCAACATTTTTGTCAATGTGCTAACTGAAATTACATTTTTCTACAGTCGTCCTTTACTTCTAGATGAGAAATAGTTTTACTTCCTCGGTGCTAAAAGTCATTGTTCATGACATTTGAAACGTAAGGTTTGCGGTGCTCTTATAACTGAGCTCAGGCAGAAAAGTCCTTAGAGTGTGGGTGGTTAACTGAAAAGCTGCAGAGTGGTACCAACTGGGTGATGAATAAAAAAGAACCTGTTGCCCTTTAAGTCTGCACTTCAGTATGGCACAGTGAGAAAAGGTCTATCAATTTTCTTTGACTAAGATTCTGCCTGATAAATAGAAAGCCACATGCTCTAAGTAGTTGAGCCTTACCAGGTGTTGCCACCTAGCCTCCATGATGAAGCACAAGGGATTCATCTTGATGTTACAGCCCCTCATTCGGGACTCTTTGTCCAGGCATCTTTAGCCAGGTGCAAAGAGACTCTGCAAGTAGGGTATACACAACTTTAAAGGAGTTTTAGGGAGCTGTTTGGCCAAGCATTGTCATGCTCACCTCCTCTGATGCAGCACACCAAGACCACACAGCACAGCATACAGGTGCCAGAAAGGTGGCCCCGAAGAGAGAGAGTTAGCCTCTATAGCTACATGGGACTGGTTCTGGATGTTGCTGAGCTGCTGTTTCTCATCCACTGGAGGTACTGACAACTTGACCCAACAACCTCCAGCTTCCTTATTTTCCTTTTGGGCTTTATACCATTCCTTGCTATTGTTTTTCTTCTTGATTTATTAATGATCCTGTCCCAGTAATACTACTTCTGTAACTTTTACCTTTTCCTGTCTGTACAGGCTGTGTTATGGCTCTTTCTCTGCAGTGTGCATCAAGGTAACGCAGCTAAGCCATGTCAGGGCTGGACCCTGTGTTCTTTGTACGCACAGAGCTAAACCCCTGGGGGTGGGGGAGCTCATGGCAGGGATTTCAGGGAGAAGGTTTCATCAGAAATCCTTACAAAGATCTACAGGCACAAAGCTGGCATGGAAGCTGCAGGTTTTGTAAACCTCAGCAACAATGACCTATATTCTTTGCTGCTATATACTTGTATTTTGATCTAGTACCTACTTGTTTATGTATATGCAGGCAATTTTTTTTATTAATGAGCCCCATAATAACTCTGATCCTCACACACATATAGAAAAGGACCAGTTGCAGCAATTGAGATCATGAATGCAGCTAGAACAGATTGCACAGCATCTGCACTCTTTACTCTTAAAGTTCTTTCTTGTTGTTAAATAATTGTCATCCTAAAATCTGTCACAGTCTTCTATGCAATATTACAAAAATGTGTACCTTCATGACTCAAAAGCATTTTTTTAGTGTTCCAGGAGAGCAATATAAGGTTAAAGCTGAACTGATTATACAATTAATAATTAAAAAGCAATCATTAATTGTTTCAAGACCTTGGTTATGAGAATAAATTAAAAAAGAAATAGTGCATATTTAAAAAAATGAATAGATCTTTGTTTATGAAATAAGTCAATTAGGTTGCTTTTCAAAAGCAATCTGTTTCACAAATTGTGCCTAAAGACAGTAAGAAATATTTGCCTCCAAAGGTTAAATCAGAAATGGCAGAAGTAGCAAAACCTCCATCCACTGTATTGTTCTGTGTTAATGGTGATTTTCATTTTCCAAAGCAAGACAGTAGTTGTAAATTTCTACATCTGTGTCTTCATCTGAATAATGGGCAAAATGTCCACTGCCCTCTTTCTCCCCCTGCAGTCATGGAGCAGAGATCACACTGTATTGCACTCTGTTTCACAGGGTAGTCAAAGTTTCTTGCCAATGTGCAAATTCTAAACCATATTACAAGTATCTATTTTAAGACATGAGAAATACCATTTTATATAAGATAAAGCTTTCTGAAACACTACAACAGAGCTTATGAGGTGAATAAAGAGTGGTTTTATGTCAGTAATGGCACCACTCCATGAACTGCTGAACTCATGTACAAAATGTTCTCCACATGCCTCATTGATAGAGACCATTTGATTGCAAATGTGCTCTCTGATATTAATCAGGAGCTTGTTAATCTTAATATCATCATGTGTTGTCACTAGGCATTTCCAGTAGGAAAGCAATATGATAGGGAACTTTTTACATATATACACCAAAAATGTGCATTAGTCGTCTCCACATGCAGTGAAAAACTGCAATAAATATAGCATGGGAAAACTCATCTGGCAACATCACTAAAATCATAGTAGTTTTTTACATAGCCTCCAACATTTTGCTACTTAGTTTTAAGACAAAATTTGCAGTAGGCCTCTTGCTTTCTGCTATCTTCAGGTGTTACGGTAGAATACAGAAGAGTGTGTTAGCAACTCCAGGTTTTCCATGTAGTAATATATCCTAAGCTGAAGATTTCCTAGAGCCTGCTCCATTTTTCTTTGCTGCCTCTTTTCTTTTAACAGTGACCTCATTGAACGGCAGATTTTCATTTGGAAAATGAAAAAAGAGACAAGTATATCACAGAAATAAAGGCACAAGGGCTAGAATTTGGGTTATATTTTATATATATTTATATATATATATATTTGGGTTAGAATTTGGGTTATATTTTAAACAAAAGGTAAATATTTTGGGCTTGGTATGAATGAAGTAAATTATTTACTTGTAAAGAATAAGGTTATAAGAAAAAGAATATTAAATGGTCCTGGCACAGAAACACCGCACATTATCTTGTTATCACTGTAACACATAATCTGATTCTTGTGTTTATTAAGTTCTACCTCAAAGCTTGTTAAGTGGCTTGTCTCCTCTCCACTCTTAAATCTGTTTTGGAAGGTCACTGCACTGAAAGTAGGACATGTTTTTCCCCTTAATTTCCAACCAAAGGTGGGTTTTTTTGCAACACCTACATCTACTTTTTCTTGGTTTGAATTTGCTCCTTTGAATTTTAAAGAGAGTTCCCCATAGCTGGTGTGTAGTCCTTGGGACATTCAGTCTTCACCTTCAAACTTTCAGTTTGCTAGATTAAATAAACTGACCTCTCAGCTAACTCTCACAGAAGATCACTGGTTCTCTGGTTCTTCTATTACCCCATCTCTGTACCAAAATCATCTGGAATTCCCTCCTGTGCATGAATGTCTTGGAAGTGTGTAAAGAAGTTTAGATTACAAATTTTATTAAACAATTATATTAATACTTCCTCATCATTAGAAAAAAACAGATATTTTTGCTGGTGGCTTCTTTCAAGATCAGTCTTCCACTGGCCATTTTGTCTCACTGGCCATTACTGGCACGACAGATACTCCTTCTTCAGTGAGCACAACTGACTGCTTAGAAGCTATTTCTAACATCTATTTAACCTTGTCCAGTCACAAAGCTTGGTCAAATACCAGAGCTGTCACTCAGTGTCCTTTATCCTACAGTCTGGCAAATAATGAGCATAACACTGTGTAGCAGTGATTAAACGGCACACAGGAGATTTCAGCAGCTGGCAGCCAGGGATTGCAAGTGATGGCTATCCTTTATATCCATATGTTTTTTCTACTTGGTACTGTCTTCTGTCATACATCTATCATGCATTTTAATAGGTACTTAGATTAGCCAAAATCTAAGAATGTTTTCAAGGTCAGATGCCAAATGTTTAAATCTTTGCATGTTATATTGGGCCATCTCCTTACCTGCTCATCCTTCCTGCATTATATTATGTCTGTCTTGCATAGATCCTCATTAGTCCTTCAATGGACCACAGACATCCTGCTCTCTAGTGTACAATCAGTTGAACATCTGCAACTGTTTTTAATGTTTTTCAGGCCTTTCACAGCTGCATAAAAATGGTAATATATTTGTGTGTACATGTATATATATATATATAATACACACATATGCATATTGAATTGAAAAATACATTATGAACTCTCCAGCTGATGAACTGAAGCTTGTGGAGTAAATTCAGGTTAGTTCCTAAGTGTTTAGCATATTAAAATTTTGTCCAATTTATGTTTTGCTGAATCTCAGGATCATCTGTTATTTTCCATCCTACATCTTGGAATTCCTCTACACAATGGCCATGTGGCTTCACGCAATCAACAGATTTAGCCTTAGTCTTTCTTTCTTTGCCAAGATTCTCTTGAGAGGTAGACCTTTATAGGCCAATAATTGTCTTTTCAATATAGTCCATTGTCTCACCTTTACTTAGTTGCTTTTTTCCCCTACAATTACTGCATTAATCCTGTTTTGCCCCTTTGAACTTGTAGTCTTCTGTGTGGTACCATATCGAAACCTTTACTAAGTGGTTATTAAAAGAGACAGAAAAGTCTCTTGTCTTGAAAAATTAAGTGTTCTCTCAAAGCCAAAAATTACTATCTCTAATATGAATTATCTTTGATAAACCTATATTATAGGGTTTTTTTTGACTTTGTTTTTACTTCCTGTTGAAGATTTACTGTTGAAATCTTCAATACTTGTTCAGTACAATAGCATACCAGATCTAACTGTTAAAACTATGATCTTTCATGTTATCTTCTTTCCCACACCCTCCACCACACGTAAGGACTATATTTGCAACTTTTAAGTCAGGCTGTGTCATGAGTAACTAAAAATATTTCCTTTCAAACTATCATTTTTAATGCTAAATACTTGAGTTTCCTGTGATCAGCAGTCTATTCCTGTTAATTTGAGAGAGAAAGCCTTCCATTCACATTGACAATCGCCACTAGTGGCTATTTGATAAAGCAACTTTCATCTAAATATAAACACAATGGTCACAAAACCTGCAATTCCTACCAATCTCATCATAGAACCTTTCATTATTAATCTCCAAGGGGAATTTAGCCCAAACAGATCTTAAACTGTCCATCTTAAGGGAAGGCTCAGGAGGACCTCATCACAGTATTCCAGTATTTAAAGGGCAACTACAAAGAAGACAGAGGCTCTCTCCCTTCACAAGGAGCCACATGGAGAGGATAAGGGGCAACAGTACAAGTTGCACTGGGAGAGGTTTCATCTGGATATAAGAAAGAAATTTTTTAAAGCGAGAACAATTAATCATTGAAACAACCTCCCCAGAGATGTGGAGGAATCCCCATCACTGGAGGTTTTCAAGGTGTGATTGGATGATGTGCTAGAAAATCTCATCTAGCCTCCCTTTCCCGTGAAAGCTTGGACCAGATGATTTTTCGAGGTCTCTTCCAATGATTCTATGTTGCCTTCCTAGAATTTTTTATATCTTCACTATGCAATAGGACACCACCAATTTTACCTTTTTATAAATAAATATAAATGTATAAAATGTCCTATTTTTTTATTCTCTTTTGTGATGTCTTTTAATCATATCTTTGGTATCCACATTACTATAATAGGTCTTGCACATCAGTTCCATTTTCTTTCTTGAATTCTGCAGTGTACCCTCATTTTCATTATTTCCCTTATCTTGATCATTACAGCCAAAAGTGGAAATCATTAATTTATCTCATCCCATTCTCTATATTCTTTAGTAAAAGGTGTTCTTTCATGCCAGCTTCAATCCGAAATGACTAATACCTTAGGTAGAATCAATTCATCAAAAAAGCTTCCTTCGTTCCATCAATGGTCCCAGTAGTCATATATTCCTCACAATACTAATCCTTGAGTTTATGACTCTCTAATCAACTTTGACAGGACTTGGAAAAATGTGACTGAATATCACCTAAGTTGTCACTTTTTGAATATCTGCAATCACTGGGCATATGCATTTTGTTCCTGTAATTTAATTTACCCCAGCATAAAGGATGATCAGTGAACTCTCCCATGCTCCAATCAAGGATCTTTCTCACTTTCTGTGCTACACTTAAATACTTACTCCTGCATCTTTCTGTCTTCTGTATCCTCTTTAAAATATCAGTTGTTATTAATAAAGGATCATGAAATACATTGCATTGGCTATATTCAGTGGATGCCTACAGATGTTGTAATGTAGAATCTGAATGGCATCCCTTCCCTATTCTTCCCCTTTGTCATGTCTGAAACTTACCAATATCTCTAGCTGAATCCCTAGTCATTGGATCTTCTCTTCCACAAGACTGATCACATGATATTTTCTACATATCAGCTTTCACTTCTTTTCATCAGATGACCATTTTGTTTTATTTCTCTCTCTTCTTAATTTGGTTTCTTTTTTTNAAGTCCTTCTTGTTTGTCTTCTGGAGAAAGTACTCATTTCATGACTACTGAGTTCAGGAAGACCCAATCTCTGCTCTCTATCCTTTCCCCATCTTATCCTATTAAAAGGAAATAAAGCTTTCAGCCAACATCTCAAAGACCAGCAGAACGCAGGTGAAAGCTAGACCGCCATGAAGACTGCTATGAGATGTTCACTGTCACTCACTATACCACTAATTTCTAGGTCAACTAAGATGTCTTTTTCCATCTCAGCAGTGAAATTATAGTAGTGAAACTTGCAATACATCAAACTGCCACCTTTGCATTCATCTTCAAACAGGAACCAATTTCTGACATTATTAAAATCTTGAATACAGTGTTATACACCTAATGCCCCAATTTAACAGTTAACCACTCTGGGTCCTGAATATTTCTTTGTATCAAACTAAGCAGTGAGAAGCCAAGGAAAAAATTATAAGAACATCGTATATCTCAGTCATATAAAAATATTAAACCAGGCACTGAAAATGAATAGATTTGAATAGCGGGTTTGTGAGAAAGACTAATTTGTTTTGTCTTGTTTAGAGCAACTAGGTTCACTTCTTTTAGTTCACCTCTATTCACCATAGAAACTTGTTATGTAATATAAAATTCTAATTTAATTTTATATGATCCCAGAAGCTAAATCTCTCGGAGAAGCTTTAAGATGGTTGGAATTTGTTATACTAAGGTATTAATATCAGCTATCCCTTAGCTCTTTTTTCCTGGAAGAGTGAAGCATCTCACAACAATCTGCTATGTCTCCTTGCAAGACTATCCTCCAGGAAGGAAAGAAAAGAAAAAAGAAAAAAAAAAAAGAAAAAAGAAAAAAAGCGCAGCTAATAAAGGTTTGGCTGATTCAGTTTTCATTTCTGTGAAGTCTCTATACCTTCATGGAACTAAAGAGAGTTGAAATAAAATTTTGAACACAAAAACATAAACAGGGGTTTCATAGCTTTTAAATGTCATCCCTGAAGGATAAGGTTATTAGTAGGACAGCAGGAAAATCTTGTTAATTTTATAGAAAGGTAATGATTTGCTTTCAGCCTATGCTTTCAACTTAGGCTAGCCTGCATTTTCAAAGTTATATTTTGCATAGGAAAGAAGGGCAAGCTGGCACTTTTAAAATGTGAACAGTAATTTATCTGGTTCAAAAAGATCAACCTCCTAATTCCATGAATATTTCTTTGTGTAGACCAGTGAGAACTTGAACAACTACTGTGCATTACTTTACAAATCATCCTTAAAAAGGCATTTTTGTTAGAACTGATAGCATTATTTCCACTAAGCAAAAAGGCAGGATGATATTTTTTATTCTACTTTCCAAATAAAGATATATTTTTCAAGCTTCCTGAAAATATGTTTACCGGATTCATATTGTTAAATATAAAAGGTCAAAAGTTCTCATTTGATGTCATTGTAATGGATGGTCTTATTGGAGTTCTAATTGGACCATGAAAGCCTTGCATACTATAGTTGAAGATGTGTTTACTTTTTGCAACACACACTCATCCATTTTTATTGTCTTCTTTCTAGTCAAGGTTTCCGTTCTTCTTTAGCAGACATCAACAAACAATGTAAAAAAAGATATTCCTGATTTTGAATGAACTCTTTTACTTTGTTGTAACTGATTCTCTGTAGTGTAAAAATGCAACAGCAATTACCTCGTACTCTACGTCACCTGGGTCTGTAGTTGTATTTGCCTGTGTTGTTTAAAATTTTCCATTTCCACTCCTGAAGAATCAATGTATAAAGTACAGCCATATGCCATACACAAGATGGGTAGATAAAGCTAAAATAGAGTGTGGACCTTCAAAATTCCTTTTTTATAACTAAATATCATTTTAATATTTCTTATTAAAAAATTCTCAATTCCTTTACACATATTCTAAGTTCCATTGTAAATGTATTAATGAGTATTTATAATAGACTAATCTGCACTCTGCAGAACCTCTATATTCTCTTCTTTGAAAAAAAAAAATAAAAATTACATATCAGAAGACAAAAATTTCCTGGTTGTAGCCAGTGCTTAGGGGCAGAATGCAGTGTGCAAAATTTTGCCCATAAACAGCCTTGTGAAAGCGTTTTGTTCCTGAGACATTTAGAATTTGATTTTTATTAATTTTTAATAGAGTTATGCTTAATATCAAGAGTGATCTCCAAGCAACTACTCTAATAACATTAAAACAATAAGTATCTAGAAATGCTTTGTATAATAAAGTAAGTGCATGGCATAAGTATTAAGACTAAGGGAATGAAAGCAATGCATGTAATTATTTTAAATTGATTATTTTAAACAAACAGTAATTAAAAAAGAACCAAAATGCATTTATGTACAGTTTAACCAAATAGGAATTTATGCCCTGTAGACCCAATCTGTTATAAATATTCATTATTTCTATTCTTGTAATGAAAAGAGAAACAAATTTTCATATTTGTCACTACAACGTTAAAAGATAAGGCAGTAGCACATTCCATAGGCAGATATCATGGTAATAAAAAAATTAAGGGGGGTGTCTTGCTTAAGATTTCATTTCTCTGCATGAAATTATTGTCAGGAGACCCAGTGGTGGGCTCAGTTGCCGGCTGTTTGTTTTGGAGCTCTGATGGGGGGTGAGGCAGCACTCAAGCCAGTGGGACGTACAGAGATCTTGTTTTTCAGCACAAGCTTTCTTAAGAATTTCAGCTTGAAATCCAGCTATGTTTTACAAGTCCCATCCTAGAGCATTTTACATTTTACAAAAACCTTCCACCTTTAGTATAAGCTTGTCTGTTGTGTTATGCACAAACAAAACACTGAGGGAGGTAGACTTCTGCTGCTACTTAATCTGTTAGCTCTGCTTAGAAGTTAAAGCAGAGGACAATGCAGCTATAATCAGGTGTTTTTCCTTTGCAGAGTTCTTTTGCAAAACCTGTTTTCAGAAGGGGAAAATTTATCACTTTTTAATCAGATAGAACTACTTTAGTTTTAAGCAGCTGAAAATAGCAAATGCCATAGGTTAGCCTTATACTTTGTATTCCAGCTGTGGTGTAGTTCATTAATAAGTCTGCTGCAGGGAACGACAGGCATTTACTAGGAAACTTCTTTTCTAAGGTTATTTTCCCAGCTTTCTCCTAGCACTATTAATAGGAGTTACCATTTAGCTTACCTTAACATTTAAGTCATTGACCTACTGTTATTCTCTGTCAGAACTTCTTAATAATTTTAGTTCAAATGGAAAATGAAAAGCAGGAAGAAAGAAAATATCAATATATAGCTTTTTTTCTTATAATGAAAAATGAGATCATAATCTCAGGTTTAATTAATAGACACAGGCCTTAAATCATTGCAGTATCCAAATAAAAATACCAAAGCATCACACAGCTTTTTAAAAATGCTGAAGTAACCCAGGTCTACTAAAACTTAACTGCTAGGAATGAACCACAGAGGCACATATCTTCTAAGGCAGTAGAAATTACTCCTTTTGCATATAGATTGACTCATGAAATCCAAGCATACAGAGATGGATTTTGTTACTGGCCTAATGTTATTGGAGAAAAAGGTAAAGACATTTAATATGATGTGCCAGCTGAAGAGATAAAAATCAGCGTCAGCATGAAAGATAAAAGTGCATGTGACATACATTTTTGTAACTAAATGGAAGATGTCAGAACATCTAAGTTTAATGATAAAGTAAAAAATTGGCATCTGTATTTGTGTTATGTATAAAATCACTTGAGCCAGGATAATACTTGAAATAAAATCTCCAAAGTCAAAGAATTATTGCTGAGTTTCATTTACTGGAGTAGTAAATACTTCTAAACCAGCTGAAACAGTCCTCATGTTCTGTTTATAAGCAAATAGGAGCAAAAATTACATGCATAGTTTTAAGTAGCACAAAAGCAACAACATAAACCATCAGCCAGTGTGCTGATGAAAGGGAATGGAAAAGGAAGCGGTGTTTTCAAAGTGTGGGAAAAAGAGTAAAGAAGATGAACATCCAGCAAATTTTTAAAAGTCAAAATATTTTAAAGGAGACATGAAAAACACACAAAAAAATACATAGTCTCAATTAGAAGTTTCAACAGAGAATACATTTATACGGAAGCAAACACCAATGCTAGCTCAGCAGAAATAACAATTTTAGCTACAACAGCTCAGCCAGGTACAGGCCAAATGTTTATAGAGATTACAAGAGGGAAAAATTCGGTGGGCTAAGTTTAAATTAGAGACTGATGTGTAATTCAGTGTAATATCCATAAAGGTATACAAACAATTACTGCTCTGAAAACACTTCATATCTGCCACAAGAAGATTGCTTGGTCACGGAGGGGAGAGGTTACACCGAGGCCAAGGGGTAGGAATGATGATCATAGATCACACAGAAGGTCTATTTCACACTGAAACCTGAGAAATAGCCCAAGGCGTGATCAAAAAATGTGCTTGGCTCTTTCATTAATTAAATTAATAACAACATAGTAAGCATTCCAAGTCTACCTACACAGCAGGTGATTTACTCAAGGTCAATGCAGATGTACCCTATGGTATGGGCATTGTTTTGTTGAATGTAGATCTCAGACATGTACAACTATAAATCTTTCAGTAAGTCATCCCGCTCTCCTCCCTCATGCGTTGTTTTTACATGGGTTTTTCATACAGGAAAAAAATAGGAATAACTGTGAAATAAACTACACAACAGGAAAATCTACAGGAAAGCTGAAGCCACATGAAATCAGCAGCATCAATGAATGTAAATGGAAACCAGACCATTAGCAGATGATGTAATGAGCTAAATTGAATGGCAATTAATTTTTCAGTGTATAGGCCCTGGAAGACAAAGTCAACACCAGCTATGAAAATAAGAGATTCAATGTAAAGGACTGTAAAAAAAAAAAAACATATAGAAAGAATTGGGGGATACAAATCTTCAGTACTGTAAATCCAGGTTTTTGCCTCTATGTGAAAGAATATGATACTCTGGACCATACCACATTGGAAAGATAATGGGGCAGAGAAGACGCATTAAATCCAGTCAGATACAGCACCACAGCTACAGAGATTTAGTATCCTACTTATGTGTCTTCATTAGAAAATATCAAGCTACTTTTGTGGAGATCAGAAAGGAGTAATCAGGAATGAGGTTATATTACCTGTACCCAGGTCCTGTACGTATGTGTCCAGGAGGAGTGTGTTTGTATTCTTTCATTCTATAATTGTACCTATATGTATGAAGTCTTATATATGAAGGAGAGATCTATCCAGCTGGGTTTCTGAAAGGATTAAATTATGTCTCCTGCATTATCTTTTTAGCATTCTTGTAGCATAAACTGGTGACATCCTTGTTGTTGCCATTATGAGAAATTTGGATGTCATGCAAATATTGTCTTTCTAGTTATACAGGGTGTAGACTTCTTTTTTTATCTCATTTGATTGATTTTGTCATAACCAACCTTTGGTGAGGGCAGGCAGAGAATTGTTGGAACCTCTAGGAGTTAATTTCCTCTATCTCAGTAGTTTGCTATCTTCTAATCTTCTTACTCCATGTGCTATGACTTGTGCATACATATAGTTGTTTTCATAAAGAAAATATATTTTTTTTAATTCAAGTCCTGTTGCTTAGTAATATTAATTTAAAGCAAGCATCTTTTCATTTGGTTCTTGGTCCTAAACCTACAGATATCAGAGAGTAATTGTGTGAACAATTCATTTCTTGCTGAAAACTCTTGAAATATCCTCAGAAAAAAAAAAATTACATCATTTACAAACTTACATTCAAAACAATGCTACAATTGCCTCTGTTTCAAATGTGGGTTCATACTTTTGCAAAAGATTAATCCTGATTTTCACCAAGCTATTTGATGAACAATATCAGGGAAAAACAGCTTCATAACAAACATACATAAATTCTATTTTTCATATTGCACGATCAACTTGGTCTCTTCTCCGATAAAGTTGTATTTTAATGTTAATTACATTTGTTGTAGAGAGAAGATAGGTGGCAATTAGCTGTATCATTTCCATTCTGCTATTAACTAAAGAGGGACATACAAACATAAATAAACTTTTGGTCTACTTTTCAGTCTCTCTATATGTGAATATACACCATCAAACAAAAAATCCCTTCAATTCCCTCCACAAATAATATAAACTATGTTTTATGAAAAAGGATGTACATTGATTACATTCATATAGGATTCTACTTTAAATGATGGAACTCTTATACAAATTCACAAAAGTAATATTACACTAAATCGTCCCTACATAGCAGAAACCCCTAAACACCCACAAACAAACCCTTAAAATATTTCTATTTTTAGCATCTTGCCAATATCCATCAGAATAAAACCCACAAACATATATATTATTCATTTTGCTAGTTATTCTTCTGCTCAGGAACTTTTGAAAATGCTTTCTGTGAGGGCATGATGCCAGTTCATTTGCTAAACAGGTGAAATGTTAACTGTTGAAATTTCCAGAGAGCAAACCTCAACTCTTTTTTTTTTTTTTTTTTTTTAAAGATCACTTCTAGGCATAATTTAGGTGCTTTATTCACTGAATCTGTTACAGCAGTAAGGTAGTAGAAAGTTGGAGGGATAAGACTAGCACATGCTTCTCCCTCTTGGCTTACAAACATTGTGCCATTTGGTTTCTGACTTCTTAAATGAAAGGTGGAAACTTTCCCATAAAACCCTAGGGATTCAATTTCTCAGAAAGGTTCCTTTGTTAAGGAGGACATAGCAGGGATAACTATTATAGCACAGCTACAAATTTTAAAACGGCCTGGATAGACAAGTCTACTGCCCTGTAGTATTAATATATGAAAAAAAATATATTACAAGCCTCATATATTTTGACATCTTTGACCTGCATTATTGGTGGATCTTATTGTTGTGATTAGAGAACTCCTTTTCATCGTGGTCACAAGTTATGAGATACGTACACTGCCGCGTATGCAGTGCCGCAGCTTTTTTGCTAACAGCATTGGTCTATGACCTAGCAGGCCTGTAGAACCACTTTTAAAAATTCAGATAGTTCAGAGTCACACTCCACAGTCAGATACAGACAATCTGAGGAGGGATGAAGCGTGACAGCCAGGACCAGCGAGGCACGTGCACCGTGTCCCCGGCCAGAGAGTGGGCTGCATTATGCTAACGTGCACATGAGGGAAGAACATTACCTGGTGGCACTATGCTGACTGCTTTCAGAAAAATCAAAGTGGGTTATTTGCAGTTGAGAATAAAATAGGGTAACTCTGAGCTGAAGCCATTTTTATCACTTAATTGTCCTTAGCAAGCTCTGGAATGGTGTGACAATCAATGGGCTGCCTTCCTCCTAGCTGCAGCAGAATGGATACTTCACTTGGGTCAAGATCTGGCTTTTGTTTTAAATGAAATCTGCAACACAGATTGATAATAGTTCCTATCTGTTCTTCTCGTTTACTTTCATATATTTTACCTCCACACAATTATGAGGTTATTGAATCATATGCTACCCATCATGATACATATCTTCTCTCAAACCATTTTCCACAGAAATTATTCCCCACTTTGTATAGGACAAGATACACTTCATTCTCTCAGAAGCAGGACTTGAAATCACTAAAGGGAAGAGTTTCACAAACTTTACCATATTCTTCACAGCTGACAGTAATTTCAGAAGAACGCCTCCAGCTCTTTAACTGTTTCATTTATAGCTGCAGCAAATGTCAATAAAATTAATATGAATGGCAGAACATTTTTTTAAAAACATTTAAAACTGTAGCAAAGAGCAGCGCTCACAGGAGCGCCTCATTGGAATTTTTATTCACATAAAATTATGTTGTGGCTTCTGTGTTATATGAGGCCACTGTATTGCCTGAAATTAGGTCCCACCTGCGCTACTGATTTAGCCAAGAAGTCAGCCAGGCACTTGCACACTCTTTTTAAAACATTGTCTTTGTTTTTCAGTGCCAAGCTTGAGAGGTGCACTAAGCTAATCAAGAAAATAACAAAGACATCACCAAATAAATGAGTCTTTTGGAATTAATAATCTCTCACATAATTACTTTCTTTTTCTTAGAGTATGTAGCATATCTATGTGCTGTTCCATAAGGACCTTAATTGAGCATCAGGTTAAAGCTGTTCCCCTTAAAATAGGATTTAAAATTTTTAATGGCTTGAGGCTATGTTTTCTTTCTCTGTTTATACTATTATGTAACTGTCTGGGTTGGAAACTTTTGGGGAAAAAAAAAAAGAAGTTCCAATAACCATCCAATGTGATGGAACCTATCGGCAGCGCCAAATGGAGCACAGACAGCAACAATGGCTTAGGGTTGTCATTTCCATTCACAATGTGGTTTCGTCTATTGAAGATGGTATTTTATACAGGATGTTTTTTCAGAAATTTCATAAAAAAGAAGTGCCATCCTAGAACAGGCAAGCACCAGCTAATAGGAGACTGGTGCTCATGGTCCCAATCAATAATTTTTGCAATAGTGATTTAAATCTGGGTCATTTAATCAGACTTCTTAAGGGTAAAGATGCAATTTTATCCTTATCACAAAGAATCATTTAAGGTACAGAATGAAATAAAATTTTAACTCTATACAACACATTGTTTTTTACTGTCTGAGTGTATTCTAGTGAGAAGGGCACAGGTCAAAGATCTGTATCTTTCTTTAAGGTATTCAAGGAACTAGATGTATTCCAAATATAACCAACCCAACAACCCAAATTGTAATTGCTCTTTGTATGTGGTGACTTCTACTCTCTCTGTCTCAGACACCCATTGCTTTCAGAAGAATATTTATATCTTTATCAGTGAAGCCTGTGAGAGGTATGGTCTAGATGCCAGATTTCAAAATATGGCTCTTGCCATCTAATAGGAAAGGTAATGCTTTTTCTCACTTAGCAATGCAAGACAAATTGTTTTAAAGAGAGCTCTAAAACTAAGCACATGAAAGCAGCCCTTGCAGACAATAAAGCCTACATGATGAATGTTTATTCCTAGTGCTACTAATAATGAAGATTCTTGGCTTGAATGATAAGTGGGCTAGGTATCTATCACTAAAATGTCAGCAGATTAGAGGGCAGACTTTTAGCTGTAAGGACAGCAGTTACTGAATACCTTCACTCATTAGTTACTGCTTGTGCACAAGGTTAAACCCTGTTATGGACAGTCATTCTCTGTCCTGAGTTAATCAAAGTAATAGTTAACATCAATACACACTTGAAATAAAGCTTACATGCAAGTGTGGCAAGAAGTTAACAAAATGAAGAGGGTAGAACATGCTGATGGCATTGGAACAATGTGGTGGGTTGACCTTGGTGGGATGCCAGGTGCCCACCAAGCCACTCTATCACTCCTCTCCTCAGCAGGATGGGGAGGGGGGAAGAAAATAAGATGGAAAAAACCTCATGGGTCAAGATCAAGGCAGTTTAATAAAGCAAAAGCAAAGGTCACACACGAAAGCAAAGGAAAAACCAAAAGATTTATTCTCTAATTCCCATCAGCAGGTGATATCCAGTCACTTCCCGGGAAGCAGGGCTTCTGTACGCATAGTGGTTGCTCTGGAAGACATTGTAAATTATGAATGCCCCCTCTTCCTCTTTCTCTTAGCTTCTATTGCTGAGCAGACATCATATGGTATGGAATATCCCTCTGGTCACCTTGGGTCAGCTGTCCTGGCTGTGTCCCCTCCCAAGACCTTGCCCATCCCCAGCCTACTGGTGGTGGTGTGGGAATGCTGGGGAGACAGCCTTGGTGCCGTGCCAGCCCTGCTCAGCAGCAGCCACAACACCGGTGTGTGATCAGCACCTTGCTGGCTGCCGATACACGGCACAGCGCTGAGAGGGCTGCTGCGGGGAAAGTCAGCTCCAGCTCAGCCTGACCCAATACAAGCAATCACTAGGGGAACTCTTCAGAAATAATACGATTTGTGTAATAATTTCAGTTCTTCTGTGTAATATAGAGGACACTTTCTTTAAATTTAGAGGAATCCTAGAATATTTGAGCATTCCAAGAAAGCTTATCTGATTGGGATTTTATAGCTGATTCCAGAAATGGTGTAAATCTGCACTGCTGCTCCTTTAAGATATGGAGTATTTCCGGTATCCGAGAGTTTGTGTCACTAAATCTGAGATATTATTAATCTGAAGAACACAATAGAGGTTAAGGAAAAACAGCAATAGGAGAAAAGTGTGTTGTATAATCTCACCATGCTGCACTACAAATGAAAGCACTGACTCATCATTTTGTTAATTACTGCTGTAACATCATGCTAAATTAATTGGTTTTGGGAATCAGTTGGGGAAGAAACAAACAGGAATTCAGAGCAATTTATAGAAGTAATGGTGAGAGTTTTTGAATGAAAAAAATGTATTCTCAGCAGAGAAGATCTGCCATGGGGACTTTCTTTTTGGTAAGAAAAATGCCATAGAATATAAACATAGTATTTGTTTACATTTAGGCATTTGGTTTTAGTGTCACTTAGTGATATGCTATAAAGCAGGCCTATTTTGAGTACTGAAGACACTATAATCTAGGTATCAACTTTTCAGCTGATGTGAATCAGTATAACATTAAACTTTAATAGAGGTGGCATGGTTTCTTATTGGTGATGGCTCTTTCCAGCATGTAAAAATGTATGAATAAAGGCAAGAATGTCATTCCTGTCAAAAGGATGGAGACATTCTAGATTTTCATTATTTCCATAGAGGCGAATGGGCCTCACTGTGATTTCTGGAAATAGTTTCCAGTTTGCCTTCACGGAGAGCAATAATACTTGATTTCTGATTTTCCTTCATTTTGACACTAGAGAACTATTGTCTTTGCCGGTTTATATATATGGGAAGAAAGAAATTAGCGTCACTTCTGTTCTATGGCAGGAAGGAGGGGACTACTACACCAAAGAATCTTGTACATGGCTTTTACATCTGTAGAGACAATTTACAAGATGGCTTTTACACCTTCTTTGTGGTGTAGCTTTTACCAAAGTAAAATCTGCAGTTTCCTTGGAAACAAAATTTCATGCCATTCAAGACTTTGAAGTTAAAAAGGATTTTTATTCTTTTCTTAGTCATGCTGCATTTTGGTTCTGGAGTCAAATATGACTCTCTGATATGACATGAAAAGTCCAAATGGAACAGAAAATTAGATAATGAAATGATAGCTGATGTCTGTGAGGAATCTGAATTAAGAGAAGCTTCAGGAAATTGCTTTTTTTTAAAAACAAAAAAAAAATTTTATGCTACATTTTCTACACTTTGAATTCAATAATCAATGGACAAGTGATATGGACTAGAGCACAGAAACAAACACATGCTTCATATTCTGTTCCTACCAGAAACTTCACATGGCAAATCACCTTATTTCTCACCAAAACTTTTGAATGCTTGTAACCAAAAGTTGCCATTTGGAGGAGGTTGAATGGTTTAAAATTTTCAGAAACATCAAAATAGCTTGTGCTGGCAATTCTGAAACCTTTTTGATGACAATAAAAGAAAGTAAAGTTTACTTTCGCTAGTTCATTAGAATGTGAACTCCATCATTTTTATAACGTATAATGTCCTGGAAATTATTGGAACCTGTCTCAATTCTCTTCTCATCCTGGAGGACTTTGAACACTTTTTTTTATCCTTTGAGATACTACGTAACATCTTGGTGTAGATTGCTTTCAACTGCTTTCCACCAAAGCCATTCCGTCTTACATGCATCTTATATGCATTGAAAAAGAGAGATAATAACTCTAATAATGACTAGAGACAGCAGAGTTCTATATTATAGATATTTATATAAAGTAGAACTGAAGTCAACAGAAAAAAATGAAAATTACCTCATTTTATTCACCCTCAACATACACAAGAGTACTGTTATTAGGAATTTGACTGGCAAGATGAAGCTAAGATAAAGAGAAAATTCATTCTAGAAGAGGTCTGTGACTAAGATGAAGGATAGAAGGGAGAAACACATCTTCCTTAGAAATGGAGTGACATCCTGTGAACTTAGTGCTTTCTTTCCATGGTTTTCCTAAAAAAAAAAAAAAAAAAAAGAACCATGTTGAATCAAACA
Source organism: Aramus guarauna (assembly GCA_013400195.1). NCBI lineage: Eukaryota > Metazoa > Chordata > Aves > Gruiformes > Aramidae > Aramus > Aramus guarauna. Next base: position 369,164 of record VXBL01003188.1, read on the forward strand.
CACTTCTCAATATAAAAGAAATATTTTTAATTTTTTGACCAAAAAGAAGTTTATTTTCAGTCTGTACCAATGTGGGGTTTTTTTCCCTTCAGTCTTCCCCCAGAAAATATTATTCATAGATCTCCTGAGTGTGCGCCTCAGCTTCTCATCTGTAATATGCGGATAACAATACTTCCTTTCTTCTGCTGTTTGCCCATCTATTCTATTTAGATGGTAACCTTCCAAGAGCAAAAGCTATTTCTCACTTAATTAGAGGAATTTATAGCACTCTAGTCTCAGAGGGGGCAACTAGATACTATTGTAACATAAATAATGAAAGTATATCTATGAATAGTGGATTCACACAGAAATTTCACTGGGACGGTTGATAACACACACAACACATTGAAAGGCACTGAATGCATTGAAATGGTGAGACTGTTGCTATGCAGTGCAATTTGTGTATGGCTCTGTCTGGTTTTAGTTGTTTTTCCAACTTATTAAAACTTTGGGGGGGGTGTGGGGTGTGTGGAGAGATGGGTGTTGGAAGATAATGCTGTAGCAACTATTCCAGAGCATTGTCTTGGTAGGAGGCTGTTACAGCCAGGACAATAGTTTTATGATTATGAATAAGGCAAGAATCTAAAACTAATTATTTACTACCAATGTGTTTTCCTTTATATTTAGTTCATGAGAATGCTCAGTCATAGGGACTGCTTTTTCTCATACTTTTCAGTACTACTGTCAGTTGTTATTTCTCTTAATTGTTTAACTGTTACCTTTAATAAAGATTTACTTTGTCATCACTGTCATTAATCACGGTGTATTCCAGGAGAGACACAATCAGCAAAACCTTAAACTACTGCTGATCTCACCTGTCAGGACTCATATAGAGACAATAGATAGCAACTAATTCAGGTTTTTGAGCTTTTTTTTGAAGTTGCTCTATACCTATTTTCCAGCAATTTCTGAGAGTTCACAGGCCTCTTGAAAAGCAGCATATATTCAGAAGCATTAATGAAATGAATGCAACTTTTTGCTTGAAAAATTGGTACATTAAGCACATCAGAGAGGAAATGGAAATGTAACAATTCATATTTTAACCTATTCTAAATTAAGCCTCGAACATGAACTCTTGACTCAACTTTATGAATTATGTGTAGTAGTGAATCTGAATACACATTATCAGTATTGAACAACTCACCAGATCAGGTTCTGAAGTTGAAGTTCCTGTGACATTAGTGGGTACAGTATTTAATCAAGGCAATAAGCATGTGCATGCATTCATGCATGGAACCACAAGTCCAGATTCATTCTCTGTGGGGTGATACACACCACCAAACTTCAGTCTTTTGTTCTTAAATGCAAATGTGTAGCAGCTGGCCCTGTTGATGTCATAAATGAGCAAAGAGAGAGCTTCTAACAGAATTTAGGAAGTAAATGCAAAACCTAATGGAATGACATTAACCATGATACAAGATAAAGTTATGAATATGTTTCTTAAAAGACTAAGCAGAATATATAGCCATGACAAAATAATTACAACGTTGGTCGATGTCTGCCTTGCTTTAATATCCAGCTTTTAACACTACAAAGATGCAAATATTCCAGCAATACCAGAATTATACAAATGATGAAAATGAACATTCAAAATGAGAAACTGCAATTTCTGCTATGATCTGTGTGTGAAAGAGTAAAATGATGCAAAGCATTTACTGACCAAACACCTAGCACATATCTGGAAAGACTCTAAACATTAAGATTGTGTTCAAGTCTGCAGTCATTCATTATCTTTATAAAAACCTTCAACCTCAGAAGTTCAGCTAAAAAGCATCTGGATGAAACAGGGAACTCACTCCTGACAGTCTCAAACTTCATTTCCTTTATAATGAGAAAAACTGTCACAAACTTACTCAGCATATTTGAAATTCAGTGTTTCTCTCTGCCTTAATACCATGATGTAAGATATCTAGAGCAAACATGTTTTACTAAGGCTGTTCAAGAGACACACTTCTTGAATCAGCTTGGAGAACCACCTAAGGTGGTGTTTAAGAAGAGCTCACTTTTTTTTTTTTTCGCTTCTCTGCCCCAAGATACACCCTATGAATTTAAGGTTAGGTCTTCAGGACTTAGCCTGATTCTTCTCCCTCCTGCTTCCACCAACCTGCCTCATTTTGCAAACAATCTTTGACACCTTGGTATTTCTGTCATGCCCACCAAAAACCTTGTATAGCTTCTGTTTAAACCTTCTTAGTTGTTGTTAGGGAGAAAGGTGGAGCTATAACTAAGGATGTGATTGAGCAAAATAATTGTTGGTCACCAAAAAACCGCCAGGCAGAAAACAGAAGCTTAAAGGAAGGAATCTACTTTTAAAACATAATTGCCACTAGCTAGACAAAGAGCATACTAATGTAGCCCTAATTTGAAAGCACAGTTTGCAAAAAAAAAGAGGAAGCAAAATGGAGTGCAATTGAAACAGCACAAAGGGTAACTTAATATACGCTGATATTCATGAATAATGGGTAAAATAATCTGTTTCATTGCAACCACAACCTTTTATAACAGTGTTATGGATCATGTTGTTTAGATCTAATAGAGATTCCTAAATAATGCATCTGGGTTTGTATCACATCAGAGAACTCTACTGGCTGTCACTAGCAGGTAACTCTTCATCTCCTGGTCTTTTCAGTGCAAATTACCAAAGGGACTTGTATACATTTTATAGAGGTTATTACTATGTAATATGTACATGAGGAAAAACAACTGCTTTCCTCCCTGACATAATAAGATTTCCCAATGTTGTAAAGCTGTGTTTATCCCTTTTGTACAGAATCACAGAATGGCAGAGGTTGGAAGAGACCTCTGGAGATCATCTAGTCCAACCCCTATGCTAAAGCAGAAGCATGTTTGGTTTCATAACCATTCACTTGCATGTAGCCTTCCAAGGCTTTTATGCAGACTGAGCTTTTCTACCTTCTACACCTCTAAAAAAGGTATTCCCCTTGCCATCATCATTTGTGTTTCTATCCACTTTATTTTACATCTTCCTGTACACTGACTGAGTTACCTTGTTTAATAATCTAAGTGAAATAAATTCATGAAGTTCATTACTTCACTGAGAGTGGAACAAGTTGAGCAACAATGTTGGATGGAAACAGTTTTAGATTTAGACCTCCAAAATTCATATGCTTTAATAGAAACTAGAAAAGATCAAGAAGCAAGAACTAGAGTGTTTTTATTTTTGCAAGTAGTAGGCCATGAAATAAGGAGAAAAGGGCAGTTTGTGAAACTTCTGTTGGATGGGAGTGACCTGTAGAATTGACAGTTTAAGCATGTCTTAGGCATGTTTAGTGTAACCTCATCTACAAAAACAAATTGTGTATATGGATTATTTGCAACATTTGCCTTTATCTTTAGGCAAGTACAGAATTGCCAGGTGGTAGACAGACCAATTTATGTATCAGCTTAAAAACAGCAACAACAATATGTGGATTGTTTTAGACTGTGAAATCACAGTGGGTGACAGAGTTAATTAAATGAACTTTAGAGAACAAGCACTAGTAGATGAGAATTTCTATGAGACATTTGACAAGTCATGGAGTGCCTAAATCCCACATCCAAACAAGGAGATCATTGTATGATTTTTGTGCATGCTTTGAACACTTGAAGCTGGCTCCCAGCCAGCCAATTCTCACCATATTAGACACTATATATAAAAATATAATAAATTAGAAATATTATGTAAGTATAATATTTTATATATATATAAATTCTCACTATACGAGACACTTTAAATATTACATGCACTATGCAAGACGTGGTGAGAAGTAATACTTACTACATCAGTGCAACATTAGTCATTAATGTTAATAGCCTATCCCAAATCTGGAAAATATCTAACAAAACCAGGAAGAAAACAGATATTCTGCCTGCTGAATGAGGCAGATGTGTGTCCAAGACAGGAGAATTCAAAGGCCTGACAGCGAGCACAACCACAGACTCACAGCATCGGGTAGTCCAAGGTTGATGGCTCAAGCAGATTATGTCAACACAAGGAACATGTTGGTCAGTGCCTATCCAAACTTACCTATGTAAGGAGGCCAGAAATCAGGCAGTCACTGAGAATCTTTTCTGCTATGATTGTACATCACACTGTCATTAAAGAGCATTATTTCAGAGCATAACCTTGTTTCAAGGTAGTTACATTTAATACTGCTAATTAAGCAAGGTCAGAGAGCAAGCCAACACATGGGACCACTGGCTGTTCACTCTTTTTTGTTGTTAAGATACCTCCTGACTCCAAGACAACAATTTCCAAAAGAAATTATGGGGGAGGCAGAACCAAGTTTGTTTCCTTTTAGACTAGAGAGTCTTGTGTACCATCCCAGCAGCCTCTTTAGGGGCGTGTGGGCACCACATGGGGCCTATGGAAGGACAGGGAAGAGTTGAATATAACATTAATTCAGCCATTCAAGACCACTTGCACACAAGACCTGACCATAGACCTGTTATATTTTAAAGGGCAAATTTAGTTTATAAGTTTCAAGATTCATTCCATCAGTGTTCTGGGGTGCAACAAACTGGTAAACAGTAATATGGAAGTACAACCCCAAAACAAAATAGAAAACAGACTACCAATCAAAAAATGGCAAAAAATACAAATATATAGAATAGGAACAAGGAAGTTTTAATGAATATATAAGCAGGTAAAAATCATCAGATATTAAAAGTAAAAATGGGAGGCAGATAAAATTCTAAATAGTAAGAACTTAGATTAATTTAACTGTCCTTTAAATTAAGAAGGAACAATCAGTAAGTATTTACTTTAAATGCTAGGACAACTATGTAGAAGTTACTAGCTTAATGTTTGGAATTTTTTTATTAGAGTACTAATCCATCTTTTGACAGATGTTTCTTCTGCACGTATAGGAAGAATATTTTCTTTGATTCTGTTTCCAACTAATTCAGTTCAATAACAACTTCATTCAAAACTGGAAAATCAAGTAAGAGCAGAAAAAGGAGGGAAAGCTTTTTTCTTCTGTTTCAATCTGAGACTATAATAAAGGTGTATGGTAGTGAGATCTCAAAGACTTCTGAAACCTTGAAGGAACCAGCAGTGACATTTGCTTTAAATAGTTTGAATCAAATTTTCTTTGTGTGCGTGTCTGTGGTCAAAATATAATTTGACATGGTGTTGGGAACCTATTCCTGTCAGAAGTTATCTTCCTCATGATTTTTCACTGGATGAGTCAATGGTGTTTTAAGGTGCTTCAGGGCCTCTTGAACTCATGCTTACCCTCTGACTGAAGGTTTGTGGGTCTGATTTTACACTAGGATGGCAACTCTTTGACTGCATCTCTGATGAAAAACTGTATAGGAGGCAGCAGAGCTTTCCTGGCCAAAAAGGGCTGCCAGATTATCTGTTTCTTGGCCTCCAGCCAGCACTGGCAGGCTGTTGAGTGCTATTTTATCAGGTAACAATTACTCACTGATATCACCTGAAGCCCATGATGCCTTTTTCCATCTCATCTCTTTCACAAGATGGAAAAGTGGAGATGAGAAACAATAGTTGCCTCAAGTTTAGAAAAGAAATTTGTCCAGCACCACCACAGCAGCTTCTGAGAGCTTAGTTCATCTGAGAGACTAAAGCAGCAGGACGATGGCTAGTACTATTCTTGTGAAATACTTAAAAGTAGGGGGGAAAAAAAAAAAAAAAAAAGAGAGATAAATCCCATCCTTCCTGAGGTCTGCTAAGTTGGAAAAATTACCAGGAAGTTTTGCATTCGGGAGTACTGGTAGCAAAAGGAAAGGAAGGATCAGGATTGATTTTGCATGAGGCAGTCAGTTTCTTTGATGACAAATTATAAATACTTTTTACTACTTTCCATGAAAAAGCTGGTGATAATAATGATAATATGGGAATTAGAGCTTCTCCCTGTAGTGCAATACCATCTATTACTCTTCTGGAGCTATGACAGTACTGTGTATATATGTGTGCATTCTCAGGCTATACTCAGCTTTCTCCATACCGGAATGGGTATTACTGTGTTACTCATGTGAGCAAGATGTGACAAAAGGTTTCTCTTAAATCAGACATGGTACAGGTGAGAAAATGAGACTGTGTCTCATCCTCGCTCACTGACCAACTTCATAACTGTTCTGTAGGATGATCAGATTCTCAATATATTCCTTCCCAATACCTGCTCAGGCTATTGCCTATGTGTTCCTGTGTGGACCCACTGATGTAAAATGATTGTTATCATTGTTTATACAGAAGAAGCATCACATAAAAAATGGAATCATGCCTGATCACTACTTCCTGCTTCATTTAATTATGAGGTTGTATGTCCTGCAGGTTTGCAGTGGTTGGGAACTGGAATGACCAGCCCTTTGTCAGCACTTCTTGTATCTCTGCAGCACAACTCCTCCTGGTGAATATTTCTTTTTATAGCACTATTTCACAGCACTTTCTAATATCTTTAATGGTAATAGGGTGCCTAGATACCAGCTGTCTAAAAATACCTATGATGGTCTGATAGACTGATTAGGCACAAAGAGTGAAGTCATGAAGAAAGAACTGAAACACAAAGTAAGAAATTTGGAAAGTGCTAAGGCAAACCAAGTCTTCCAGAAACTGCAGCTTGACATAAAAAGCTTGAGGAAAAATCCAGAAACTACATGGAAAAATGAAGAAAGTTTATTAAAAGAACAAAATTATGTTAAATAATTAAGAGCTTGGAATGTAAGTAGAGAAATGTGGGAAAGTGGTAAAAAATGAAGCAGCTGGATGTACATTTTAAATGCAGTATAGAGAGACTAAAAACATAACAACTATAATTTTGTAATTCTGTCTTCTTCACAAATGTTTAACTCTTTCCTGAAATACAAGGCAGACTTGGTTGTTTTCTGGAATTTTTGCATTCCTGCATTTGACATGCTGATGCTTATAGTTCTTATACTCTTCAAAGATTGAATATCATGTATGCTTTTTGCTCAATAATAAAGTAATGCCAAGAAACAGCAAAAAAATTATGTGTACCATTTAGATTATTTTCAGTCCTCTTTAAAGAGGAGCCATTAGTAGATCAACCGGCATTTTTCATAAAATCTACGGTACATTGTTGCTCTTTATATTAAATATAAGTTTCCACCAGAACATAAAATATACAGTTTACGTACACACTTAGAGTCTTCTGATCTGTATTCAAAACTGATTTGTTAGTCTCCATAACATGATCATAATGTGTTGTATGCTATCCACACTCTTCAGAGCTTGAACTGATTGGCTTCCTCATATTAATTTTCAAAATGCTCAGGAACTTGCCAGTAAATAGACTGTGATCTCTACAGCTGGTGGGACATCCCTTCAGCCAACAGCTGACCGCTTCTTATTTGTGGTGTAGGTTGGCAGACCCATCTCTATTTGCAGGCAAATCTTTAACTCGTTTCTTAGGTCTACATAGTGGTCTTTGAGACCACATTTAGAACCTTTCTCCTTAACTCTGCATCTGACTGAATGTTTGTTTTCCTTGTACTGACCCTATCTGCAAACTCCAGAAAAATCCTTGTCCCCTTCCACTCTTTCTTTTCCTCTGGGTTGTATAAAGTAAAAAATTGCCATGTAAAGGACATGAGCCGTGATTTGACAGTTTAGCTGAGAGGAAAGAGAATGAGGAAGATAAATATATCATTTTGTCTTCTACTCAGGGTTGTTCAAGGATATTGAGAAAAGAATACAAGAAGTTCCTCAATGGAAGAAAATTTTGTGCAGAATCGTTGAAAATCCAGGTCATCTGATAATGATAACAAGTCTTCAGACAAATTTGCACCAGTTAGCAAGAATTCCAACTTTACAGAATTTAACCAGAAATCTTTTCCTTTCTTAAAACCATTGCAGATAAGAGAGGACAAGAAGACTTCAGAATGTGATCAAATATGAAAAATATGCTTGTAGAAGATAAATAAAATAGGTAAGTGTAATTTCACCTTTTTACAAGAAGCCTATAAGATGACTATAAATCTCTGTGTATAATGAACCTATTGGGGCTCTTGGAAGTTTCTAAAGCATTTGCGGACAGATTGTTAGGAAGTGTTTTTTTTAAGCCAGGATGCATTTTTAAACTAACATGGGAAGCTCAATTCTGCTGACAGCTGTTTAAAGAGAGACTTTGTTCACTGTACAGCTAGAGATCTTCTAAGAGTGAAAACCTGCACTTGTGATTCACCTTCTACAAGGCAGTACATGTTTCAGAATCCTTCACAGAAATTCTCGGGAATATGCTGTAAAGCTTTCTCTTAGTGGAACATTGGTAACCCACCAAACTTTAATGATTGCTCCTAGGTTAAACTGGAGGGGTATATGAACTCTTGGAAAAACAGTTCAATTCATCAAGACTCCTGAAAATAAAATACCTCCTACTTATCTCTCATACACCTGATTGTGCCTTGTTGTTTCATAGCTTTGAATTTTTCCCTCTTTAATGATGAGCTAATTATCATTCCACCAACTCTGACAAAGCCACCATTTTTCAAAGTAAAATTCTATACAAGATGTGGAGGGGAAAAGAAAACATTTAGAGAAGATTATTAATAAGATGAACTTGCACGTGAATTTTGAGAGCATGATTTTTACTCACTTTGAGTTCTAGTTTAATTTAGCACTGCTACACTTCAACAGAAGTTTGAGTGCATCTTAATCAGACCTGAAAAATGCACAATTATTTTTTAAATACTGTGTAGAGTATATTATGCCTGATAGAGTGGTGAACAAAGTATAATGTGTGTAAGTATAAATATATGCATGTATATCCACATCTACGCACAAATATGTGCACACCTGGAGGTATTTAAAAGATGTGCAGATGTAGCATTTAGGGGCATGGTTCAGTGGTGGATGTGGCAGTGTCAGGTTTATGGCTGGACTCGATGATCTTAAAGGACTTCTCTAACCTAAATGATTGGAATGTGATTCTATGATTCTAAGGTATGCAGATGACATCACCCTAGGGACACCAGATGATATGCTCCTGTGCAGGACTGCCATCTAGGTGGACCCAGACAGGCTGGAGGAGTGGGCCAACAGGACACTTAGGAAATCCAGTGAGGGCAAAGGCCAAGTCCTGCATGTGTAACAAAACAACCCCCTGCAGCAATACAGCCTGGGGACCGCTGGGCTGGAGCAGCTCTGTGGAAGAGGCTGTGGGGGTGCCGGTGGGCACAGAGCTGAACATGACCCAGCAGTACCCAGGCAGCAGAGAGGGCCACCAGCCTCCTGGGCTGCATTAGCAGGGGCATGGCTGGCTGGTCAAGGGAAGGGATTATCCCCCTCTACACATCACTCAGATCACATACAGGACATTTCCCCAAGCTTTAGGCCCCCCAACAAAACAAAGATGCAAGTCTGGGGGAGGGCAGCCAAGCTAGTAAGGACTGAATCACTCATCCTCTGAGCAGCGGCTGCATGACCAGGGCTTGTTCAGCCTGGAGAAGTTTTTACTGTGGGACCTAACAGCAGACACCAAGACCTTCAGGGAGGGCATTGAGAAGATGGAGCCAGGGTCTACATGGTGGTGCGTGGATGAGAAACAATGGGTATAAATTGAAATGAGAGGTACAGACTGGATGTAAAGAGGAATGTTTTCCCATGAGGAAAGTCCATCAGGTCACCCAGAGAGGTTGAGCAGGCTCCATTCTTGGAGGTTTTCATGACCAGACTGGGTAAAGCCCTGATCTCACAGCTAGCCCTGCTTCCTTATTAGGAGGATGGACCTCACACCTTCACAAGGCCCTTTCTACTTGAGTTATGCTATGATATTATAATATACAATATATTTAAGCTACATATCTGTATGTATATTGATGCTAGATATGTTAGAGAAACTAATAGACTAGACTAGATGGGCTATGCTAGTAGAATATGATAAATTATGTGCAGAATTTAATTGCAGGGACAACGTAGGAAATGTTCTTAAGCTATGCTGCTTTCTCTAGATCATAGATTCTACAGGTACTTGAGCTTGAGAGTAATTTCATATGTTAAAATCATTTACTGAAATCAATAGGACTTCTCAAAAAATGAAACTAGGCACTTGAGGGCCTATTGCTAGACTGGGATCCTGTTGTGTGCTTTATTCCATAGAAACCATTTCTGAGAATAAGAACAGCAGGATGGAGTTCAATGTTGACATACTGAAAAATTGAGAAAAAATACTAATAAGCACTATGAAGAGTGCTTACTTCATCAAAAAGCAAGATTTTAAGTATATGGAAACAGAGTTTTTGTACTCTGGAATGTTTATCAGGGTGCACAAGACAAAGAGGGTCTTCTGTGCCACTGAATCATCTGTGGTATAATCCTTTTTCATAAACTGATAAGACACATCTTAAGAGCATTCTATTTGAAATTTTACATATGGAATTTTAAAATATTTCTGATAGAAAATCAAAACTGATTTGCATTGGCTGCATAAGCAAAAGAGAATATCCATTTTCTTCCAAGAACAATATCAATAAAGAGGCAGCCAAGCCATACTTAGTAGGAATTTTTTTTTTTTTTAATATCCATTCAGATATAAATAGAAAAAATTAAGCATTCTCAGTTCTCATATTTCAGCAGTTCACTTCAACTGTATTAACAGGTCCAATCATTTAAAATTTACTTTGATAGGAAAAAAAAAATGAGGCAACTTTTGGAGGCAGAATGCCGTTCTATTCACCTCTGCATTTTATTTTTATTTGCTTTTCTATGGTCTAGTTTATATTCCTTACAGTCTATGTCCAATGGCTGAGATACTGGACCTAGCCAGAAGGTGGCTACGAGAAGCATTTAAATTGACATATATAGCCATATGTATAAAAAAATTTACAAAATTTATTGATGGAAGGTATTTTTAAACAACAAGAAGAAGAATATATAGTATAATCAGATTTTTTTGGGGGGGAAACCTTTTGTCCAATATATTTATATAACTGTGGATTCAGTCTTATGACAACAGGACAAAGCTTTATGCATGGGAATAGTGCTGCGTTATTTAATTAGGATTACTGAGAACTTACATGAGCAAGAACCTGATGGATTATGCTTTAACTTTGTGAAAAGAAAAACGTTTCTTATACATCATATAGAGTTTTGTAATGAAAATACAGAAAGCATTTATTCAGAAATGCAATAAAGGTATTACAATTTAGCTTGTACCCATCTTATTGATTTAAAAATAATCTAATTTGCACTATGTTAAAGGCAAACAAAGCTTCCTAGAAAGAATTGTCTATATTAGATGGTGCCTCATGAAGACATTGCCTTCTTTGCTACAGAAATCTAAGATGACATTAAAGTAAATACTAAACCCATAGCTGGTCGGAAATTGATCTTAGAAGTCCAGTCTTACTCTGTGGTCTCTGGGGTTCAGAGAACACATTTAACCTTGGAAATATGAGCATATGGATCACTTTTTTTTTTTTTTTTTTTTAATTTGGAATGTCACCTCAACTTTTGTGTTATCCCGTTTTAAAGTACGTTAAACAACACAAACTTTAAGAATTCTTGTGCTTTTTTTTCTTTTCATGTGACCTATCCCCTGGCATATTATACTTGGGTTCACTTCTTCAAGCACTTACGCTTAATGCTTGTTCATTTAACCAATCTTGAACTGAAGGACAGACCCAGTGTGGATAGTGTTTATTCCACCCCACAAAAGTTTTGAAAAATCTCAACATTTTTAAAATAAAATTTAAATTAATCTCTTCGCTTTCTCTTTTGGAGTAAGCAAGAGGTCTGTCAGAGACCACATGCAAAAGTAGAAAAGGGTGAGACAGAAAGGCAGGATCCAGCAAAGCCAGCAATTTCATGGTTGAAGAAGACACCAAGGATAAGAAGAATCAGAAGAAACCAAGAAATTCAATTCTATACTAAGAGTCTCTCAAAGCTGACACAAATGAGCATCCAAAACAAATAGCTTGTTATGGTTTTGCATAAGCATGTGCTTTCTGCTGGTCAATGGTAGTTAAAGATTTACATCTGCTACGTTACAGACGTTATCTGTCTGTAGATCATGTCAGAGAGCAATCAAGTTTGTGGTGACCACTGGTTGTGATGTAGCTACAATACATGAATATAGCCAAATGCAATTGATATCTAAGCACTATGCCACACTACTGAATTTCTTCAGTGGTAGCTTTAATCTACTAATAGTCTCAGCACATTCACTGAGTCAGAGTGTATACAATATATCTTTTCAGTCAGAAGCAATGTCCCACTGATGCTCTCTATTCCTCTATTGAGAACAATGAAGAGGAGGCAATGTCAGTGGTTTAGGAGTTTCTCGTGGTGATTTTCTGTCTCAGGTTCTGCTGATGTAGAGATCCCATCCATTTCCCCATCATTCTTATTACAAAGTATTTCTTAGGTTGCCTGCCTCTGAGGTATTACTGGGCACACATGATGACCTTTCTGCCAGTGAAATCCAGTTACAAGTGGAATTTTAGAGTGTGTATAAAATTATGGATACTGGCACCTCCAAAATCCAGATTTATTTGAAACAATATTGCTTTTCCCAGAGTCACTTAAGAGTACTATTAAGTGCTTGAAAACTACAAGGTAACCATCTGCCACCTATCTGGCATGCTGTAGTACACAGTATAAGGTAAGAGACCACTCTCCCTTGACAGGTGTAAAATAGCTGCCTGTAGTTCAATTGGTTAGTTAATGCTTAAGATCTGTTTCAAATCAGAGGAGAAACTGATTTATACAGTCAGGAACATATTTTGGGTGAGAACATCTTCTTGTCCTTTTGTTTTCTTTTTTTCTTTTTTTTCCTCCCAAAATATTTCCTATGTCCCTGGACAGTGACAGAATAAACAACAAAAGGCAGTTTTCATTCTTCAGAAGTTCATGCTGTCTTTCTAGCAAGATATCTGCCAAAAAGAAGCTTTTCTCATTGTTTCCTCCTTCAGCTAAACTCATTTTTTCTGTCTTTTCAGTTCTTTACCCTTGGGATTTTCCATACAGCTTGGCAATTCCTTTGCCATAGCATTTCTTATTTGTTACAGAAGCAGCTTTACTTTTCCAGAGTTCTTGTTCCAGCCTCTTTATGAAGACCAGTGCCTCTATCAGTAGCTTCTATTCCTTCAGCTATCACCAAATATTCCTTCATTTAACCTGAAAGAGAGTTGATCTAGCATGCTATCATCTTCAGTGAAGTATGATTGTTGATAGATTAAATACATTATTAGCAACCAACAATACCACCAAACATAGTGAGAGAACAGTACTGTGAGCTCCGTTTTTGAACTAGAAAGCAGAATAAAATACTTGGGGCTTTATTATTACTCTTTAGTCCTCATAACAGAAACTGTGTAGGTAAGATACTGGCCTTTTGGTACATTTGGTAAAATGGGTACTTATTTTATATTGGAATAATGTTAATAAATAAGAGCGTACAATCCATACCTTGATTGTAAGATATAACCAGCCACCTAATTCCAATGACCACATACCACTTGAATTAAATAACTCATTAAATACCTGGGGGATTGATTACATTATTCGAGTGTGCTTTCACACTCAGCAATTCAGCAATTTTAACAGGAAGAGAAAGGAGGACAAGAAAGAAAAAGTGATAAATATTAATTTCCTTCCAGGAAGCCTGCTTTCTTTTCCTCTCAGGGTCAGAGAGTGAGGTGTGTCTGTTTCTGAATGAGTGTATGAGGATCTAGTCATATGACAACATTATTACTGGTAGACAAGGTTAGATGCTCCCTGTGTGTCAAATAGCTAGTTCCTACCAATTTCTTAGTGCTTAATAATAGGTGTCAGTTCTTGAGAAATTAGTTTTCTTTGTCCTTCACATGAGAGATGCCCATATATTTACTCTCGGTGTAATACCAATGGCTGGAAACTCAGACTGGGTGGCATCCACTGACCACACAACACAGATTCGGTCAGGAGAGCATCAGGGTTCTGGCTATCAGTGTTGGCATACAAAATACATTTCTGGGAAAAAAAATTTTCATAAAACAAGGTGTAACTATGCCTTGTAGAACAGCATGACATGAAGACCATGTTTATTAATATGCATAAACCTTTAGTATGTACAATTCACACAATTTGATTATCAGAGCCTGTGTCAACACAACGTATCATTTACTTGGCTCTTCATGATGAGTGTGAAGTGTTTAGAGCAGTTATATCTTCCACAGAATGCAACAAAGCTCTTGAATTTTTCCAGGGTACAGATAATTCTCCATAGTTATTTGAAATTCTTTATCCTTATAATTTTTTCTGACAAAAACATGTGCTTTCCTTTAAATTGTTTTTTAATGTTAAGAATGTATTTTTCACATAAACATTTTGATATTCTATGTGAAAATTCAAAACAAAATGATATTATGAAATGTAAACATAGTGACATTTTGAAAATGTTTTATTGGAATCAATTTTTAGAAACAAAACATTTCACTTTCTTCAGTAAACTCCTCCTAGTATAATTTTTTTTTTCGCATGTCAGTATTGTCATATTTCAAGACAAATAAAGTCTTTCCAAAGACTGAGAACACTTTATGGGGCATGAATCCTATTTTTCACACAGCTCTACCTATTCTCTTCAGAGATCTTTGTGACAAGCAATTCCTTGTGAAAGTTTTCCATCTTTTTCTTCCCTATCTCTGTGTTTCTCCATTGATCAGCAGTTTGTTACGGTTATGGCCAGCACTGTTGCTTTAGATTCTGATAATAAAACCTCTAACCTCTGTAAAAGTCCAAAAAATCAGTTTCTTGTGGGGGTAAGAAGACCAAGCATCCCCAAATGTACCATTTTATATGCACAAGTAATTTTGTGCTTTTAGTGAGTTCAATCATAATAGATTGGTTTTCATATCTCAGTAAAGTTGCATGTATACATATTTCCAGGATTTTAGTTGTTGCAGTATGATAGATGCACCTGCTCCGACAAAGCCCGTGGGAAAACCTTCCCACCACAGTTTGAATGATGCCCGCAGGGCATTGGCAGTTTCAGCTGACGGGAGACAAAGCTGAGGTCTTTGGGCAATAGGGACCTACGTGGCCATATATGACCACAGGTCGGATTCGAATTGGGTATAAATGGAGTCCCGCGAGGGGGCCATCTGGAATCGGTCTCCCTCAGGGCAGCAGGTCTGCGGTGGGAGGCTCTCCCCATGGGCTGGGACACCACCTGCGGTTCATCTTCTGTACAGATGGAGAGACCTCATCTTAAACGGGTGAGTGATTTTGGGTCATCAACCATAAACCTTAGGAGCTCTTAGGTGTAGTATTAATATCCCGACCAACATCCCAAACCTGTGAATTGTTAATGTCTGTTGGAGCCAGAGTGGTTTCAGTCAGAACAAAACTTAGGTTTTCCCCTTCTATCTTATAAAATAAATAGGGTTTTTTTTGGTTGTCTGTTATCTGGACTGGCCTAGTTTGTGTGGTTCTGTGACACACAGATAAGAACTCCAAGCTTGTAACTGAGAAATGAGAAGAATAGGAGATGTTTTGATTGTGTTTATAAAGTTTGTAATTTACCACTGCATTGCATTTTCTTAGTTTATATATTTTCTGTCCATGTATTTTTATATTTTTTGTAATTACATTTGTGTAGGAGTGTACTGTCAAAATGTTTAATGAAGACACAGAAAACATAAAAAATGTACCACCTCTCCAAAAAATCTTGCTACCAGGAGAAAAAAGTCTGTCCCTTTCAGGATCTACTTCCACAGGCATTTGAGAAGTCTTCACCACTTAGCAAAGTGAATGAAAGTCTCTAGTCACTTTAGAGGAAGTGAAGTTGTTATTTGACTTACTATATTACATAATATATTTCTAACCTAGAAATGGGGAATGTTTAGGCTGTAAGTTTGTCCAAGTCAGGATTTAACTTTTTTTGGAATAGAAGGAAGATATCATTTAAAGAATTATCAGGGCTCAGTGAACACTAAGATATATTATTTTTAAATTTATATATGAGCACATTGAAAGCAACAGAAGTGAGAAATGTTATTATTCTATTACATGAAGTTTATTTTAAATTGCAGGTTATCCTTTGGCTCAATCAGCAATAAGATTGGTGTTATTAAGCACTGAAAGAAATACATTGCTCATATCAAAATAAGGGTTATAATACATAAAATATTCTTATTAGTAGAGCCTACAGGCATATTATTAGCACAGGGCATATTATCAAGGAAAGGTGTATTTGGAAGAAAAATTCTGACAAAAATTTTATTTGCCACATATTTAGTTCTCTGCTGTTGACTATACTACTTTGGATGAATTACTGCAGAACTAATGTATTAATTTGGCAGGTTTGAATACGGTTTAAGGCTATATTTTTTTTGTCATATTTCTTTTATTATTACTTGTTTTCTAATGGGCTTCATGTTATCATGTCATTCTGTTTAAGTTCTTTAAAAAGAGCTTAGGAGCAAATCAAAGTTTTAAACTTAATGGATTGTGGGCCGTTCTTTTAAAAAAGAAACACACACAAAAAGAACAAAAAAATATGTTTATTTCTATTCCTTATCTGAACAATATTGGGGTATTTCCTTTTCTATATAAAGTCAAGGAAGTTATAGTTGACTGTTTACATAGTGATCCACATCTTTGAACCCTGACGGTCACAAATGTCAAACAGATGCCTCAATATCTTGAATTCCAGCCACCTCCATAAAACTATGTTGCCTGTCACTCTAGTTAGGGAAGTTAAGACAGAAAGAAATATTTTGCTGTTTACAGTAATTTGCCTGAAAAAGTTCACTTCACTGAAGCAAGCAATAAGGCAAGAATCTTAAAGTAATATACAGTGTTACCATGCTAAGACAAAGACTTCAGAAGCCTCGCCTAGCATTTAACATTGCAATATGTCTTTCTTAAAAACAAAAAAAGCCCCAAAACCAACAAAACCCCCCAAACCAACAACAACAACAACAACAAAAAACCAAGCCTAAAACCAAAAAAGCCAAAACCAACAAAGTTTGAATGACAGTGAACTTTGAGCATATGCTCTATGTTGAAGCCCACAGAGTTTACTTAAGTTCTCTGAAATACAGTACTTTCCTCATGGAGGAGCAACGTGACTGTACTGATGGAGCACTGCTTCAGTGCGTGCTGTCACCTGCTGCTTTCAAATCTGATGCTCTGGTCGAAGGATGAGTGAAAAAAGAAAATGACCATAAAAAAGCCCAACCAAACAAGAAAAACCAACCAAAAACCAAACACAAACATTCCAATCTGTTATTAATGTGGAAGAAACAATCCTTGCCTCCAAACTTCTGCAAGTTTTCCCACCTGGGCTGAATTAGAACTATGAGCAGATGCATCTTTCCAGGGTATCCTAGGTGACACTGATATGAATAGTTCTGAGAGAAAATGAAATAGATAAAAAAAAGGATGCTTGCTTTTCCTGTGTGTTCTCATTGTTTGAATTAATTCAACATTCTTGCAAATGAAGGAGCACTATCCTTGTATATAAAGCAGATTCTATTTGCATTCTTTGCCCTGCAATCTCATTGACACATACCGTGTATCTGTGTCCAGAATGGGCAAAGTCAGTGACCCATACTCCTTAGTAAATGAAGTTCAAGCTTTCTACTGCATCCTTAAAAATGAATGTATTTCAGTCCTGACCTTCATCGCTTGTTCTGATCCCAGCCCTGAGCCTTTCTAACCAGAAACTGCCAGTTGTAAATAATGTGCTACATTTTGTAATGGTTCTTCACTGTGAAAAGAATATCACATAGAAATTGAATGAGATCACTGGCTGTAATTCTACTTGTGGCTGACAGAAACATAGCTCTCAAATCTGAAAGGTGCTTTACATGTTTTACACCCAAGACACCCAGGTCAAGCAGCAACACAGCTATTACAAATACAGATTTTTAGATAAATATAGTGTTATTTCAACTCGTGTTAAGAAAATGAGTAATGGAAAAGTTAAATAGTGCAATCTTTTTTAGTTTAATTCACAGGAAAAAAAAGGTCAAAAGAAAGTACCTAGGTAAGCCATATGTATGATGATGCTTGTTTAGAGTATTAAGTCTCAAAGAGACCTTCTGTGTTATCTTTGTGCCATATTCTTAACTGGAATAATACTCTCTGTTTCCAATGACAACATAAGATGGTTTTGTAAGTTTGTGATCTTTCTCATGTTCAGTCAAAGGTTTCAGAAGCTTTACTGTAGGATCATTGTATCATTTAACCTTGATCTAATAACTAGTGCAAACCAAGAATATCTGTATTCTTATACACATAGGTACAAACGTGCAGGAATGTATGTATGTTCATGTATGTATATGCATTATGTAAAGGTGAAATAAAGAGTTAATAAAAGACACAGAGCTGTTCAGCAAATGAGTCGGTATGTTTCCCCAGTATCTACTTATGCTTCAGATTTAGACATCTACAGATACCTTTCAGAAGTTTAATAATTGTAAATTTTATTCTATTTAAGACACAGTAAGCATTTAAAATAATGAGAGTCACGACATTTGCAAATTTATTTTTATTTGATAAGGGATCCTCTGGAAAAGACTCTGCTTTAACATCTGGCTAGTTAGAAGCTTAGGAAATGCAAACAATTTTCAGATAACATTCTGACTTTTGTATCCATATTAAAAGAAAAACAAACACAAACCAACCTTTAAATTTTCTATAGCCATGGACACGATGGTAACTAAATGATCTCAAGTGAACCAATGGCATTGGATCCACTGAATGACGCAGAAGTGTTGTATTGAAACTGACTGACTTCTACAAACTAACTGAATAGTTGAAATAATTAGAAAATCAGATCATTTAATTGTACACATGACCCAGGTCAGAGTTTGTGTACATTAAGACTAGAGAAGCTTTCATTGCTGCTGACTTTGTTGTGGCCTCAGGGAGACCTTATGTGAAACACAGGTGATATAATGGCTTTGAAATAGCTCTGTTCATGGAGCCAAGCTCTGCTCGAGAGGGAGATGCTATTAATCAGCACCTTCGAAAGTGCCTAACTCATTATAAAAGGACAATAATAATTCCAAAACTTGACTAAATTAATAATATATAAAAAATATTGAAGTTTATCAACTCTTAGTGATACCTGGCTCTATTTTAAGTGAGATTTGTCTTCCTGGAAAATCTTACTTTTGCCCCAATATTACTCCAAGCATAAGCAGAGAATCTTCTTTGGTGTCCCAAGCTCTAGTTTATGAAAACTTTAATATGTGAGAACATCAATTTTTTTGCTACTTTCTTTAAAATGAACATGATTATCTTTCAAGAAACTCAAGTTAACTAGAATATGAGAGTACAGTAACAAACCTGCTGAGTAAAGAGGAGTTTATTATTTATAACACTGAATTAAATATGAGAGCCCCAGATGTGTTGTATCAAGCTTAATCTGCGATTGCTGCTGATAGGGATTCCATAATTTACAGCTAGTAACTATTCCTTCAACCTTTCCGCTGCATTCTAGGTGGAATATATTAGAATGTGGAACTTTTCTCTTTATTTTCCAGTTCTTGTTCTTTCCCCAAACACCTTGACCCCCTCCCTTTCTCTGCTCTTATCTCCATCCAAGTACAAAGCACAACCATAGTTACTTTTGTCCCCAGTGGGTTTGCTATATTTGTACCAAAATTTGGTATTTCTGGTACTTTTTCCTAGGTAATATCAGCCCTGCACAGTATGACCTACTGGTATTACTGAAATGGTTACCTTGATAATACTGATACTTACCTAGGTACTGCTGGCAACGCAAGGTTGTACTACCCAAAAGGTCCTCAATGCTCCCCTCTAATTATCTGTGAAGACTTGCCATTTTTCACATAACTCCCGCTTAAAAGTCTGTGAAAGCTGGTCTTTCCTTGTAGCGCTGCCCGTAATTTTTGTCAGCTTCTCACTTTGTTATTTGTTATGTCCAGCAATTTCTGCTCAGTAGTTTCTCATTTTCTGTTCAGTAAAGCTCAGGCCAGGGTCCCCTGCCTACATCCTCTCACAATCTTCTCCCATGAAGATGAAAAATTAGAAAGCCAAAGAACTTCCTGTGGTTATCTGAGCTCCCTGAGAATTTTTCTAAAGAGCAATTAAGTCTAGTATTCTGCTAAATTTAGCTTTAGGTAACAACATTCCAGTTAGGTAGTAACAATTTTGTACGTGCTTTTTTTCACCACTCAGAAGAAGGAAAACCTCACTCCTTCTCCCTTCAGTTCCTACCGTTATCACACCTACTGGTAGAAAGGCTGGCCGCAAGAAATTCCCCAGCCCCTTCATGTTTTCAGCTGCCTGATGCAAAATCTCTCTATTAGCAAGTGAGTGGAGGGAAGCGGTTAGAGGCTTCTTCTCTGGAACATATATTTTAGCTTTTGCACTATATATTTAACTTTATGCGAAGGCCCTTTGTGCTATGGCTTTCTTCAGTCACGACACAAGATAAGGATATCTGCTTAAAACGTGCAATAGTTAATTGTTCCTGGGGCAGGAAGGGGGCAAGGTCAGTCTCCCCAAGTTCCAGGTGAGTGAGGACAGTCCCTCCTTCCACTGTCAATTTGCCATCATTAGGTAGAAGTGATTCAACTGTCCTTAAATACAACTCTTGGGTCCTTCTCCTCTCACGAGACACCAGGTGATGGCAAACTGCAAGCGTTCATAACTCCCCAAGATAAAGCCAAATAATAACAAGTAAGGACAGTTTCAGAGAATGAGAGGCAAGATGAATATGGGAAAACAGTACATAGAAAAAATGTAGGAAAAGAAAAGGAGGGGAGGAGTAAATCCAACCAGATATTAAGAATGTATTAAACAAACAAATAAAACCCCCAAAAGCCTAGATTAGAGGAGAAAAAGCACAGAAACCTTTCCAGAAAGAAAAGAGGAAGAGAAAGCCCATGATATGGGAAATTAAAAGAAAAGTTTTGCCAAAATGTGAGAAAAATATACAAAGTGATGGTTGATCTATAAAGAAGGAAAGATCTTGAGAGAAATTATTTTAGGTGAAAAAACAAGCAGAAAGACCTATTTCTGTGGAGGAGAGATTATAATTGTCCTGTTAATCATAAAGATTTGAATAATGTCTGTTAAAATTTTAATGGAAAATATAGTGGGAAATGAAGTCCTAATTAAAGGACGGAGAGCTGCTTTAATTTGCCAGGGTATATTTTTAATAAGCTTTCTTCTGAACTGAGAAGATGTTCAGCAATTTTTAAATCCAGACTGTAGATTTAGATGCTTGTGGAGAATTTTGAAACTGAATGTTCATTACCAAATTTTTAGAAATCCTTTAACATTTTAATCAACTGAATCTCAAAATCTTTTTGGGGTGAGTTTTTTCAGATGAGTCTACCAACCTATTTCTAACTTTCAGTCAAATCTGAAGTTAGGTGATGTGATGAAGAGCACAACAAAAATAGTCACATTTAAGCAATTCCACTCCTCATACACAAATGGAAAATTTGTCAAACCATATAGCCCTAAGCTAAATAATAAAATATTAAGCAAGATTAGGCTGGAGGAATTGAAAATAAAATATTAATATTTGGTTAGAGACCTTATTTGTATGTAAGCTTTGGTTTGCAAGAGAGGGATTTTTTTTTTTTAATTGGGAAAATCAGGAATGTTTTGAATTTCTATCTCAGGTTAAATAACATCTTTTTAGCCTTGAAAAATCTCCTTTTCACTGCTACTGTCACTGAGCGCTTATGGACAAAATGCCTAAAAGCAACATCCTGTTTGAACAGTTAGTTCTTGTAATAGATATATCTAACGCAGCCAGAAGGAAGAAAGTCTGGTAGATGGGACTATTTGCTCTTGTATGAGTCGGAGCTCAATTCTGCAAGCTTAGGGAGTGGTATGGTTTAATCCTGCAAGTAGCGTAGAGTAGTTTTCTGGTTTTTTGTATAGTTTTCTATACAAAAGATCTTGTGTACCTTGGGATTCGCCCTGGCGGCGAGGGCGTGTGGGTGGACAGCGCTGAACAAGCTTGCGGCAGTATCTTTGGAGCCGCGTTCAATGTGCGGGTGCATGCCCCAAACTGAACCTGTAGACCAAACCTTCTGAAGCGTTGTCACGATGGCAAAATAATGGGCTATAAGTGTGCAGCAAAATTCATTTCCATCTCCCTTCCCATCAGCACCTTATGTGTGAAGAGAGAGATAAGCCAAGGAGAGGCTTTTTACGCTGTGCCATTTAAAAGGTTTATTTAAAGAGGTGTACAGGCTTCAGATGGATTTTGGCCAAATCGTTGCACAGCTCATCTGAGCTGTCTCCCAGGGTGCTCAGCTGGAGACATTTGCACTTTCACGTGTAACGCATTTGTTGACTAGAGAGCTAAATCATTAACAGTATATGTTTGAAATCTTACTTGAAAACTAAGAATCAATGCATATCCAGTCCATGATTTGAATTATAAACTGCTCTTGGAAGTCGGTAATATTTACTAAGTAAATATAATCTTTAAAAAGCACTTTGGGAGTGTATACACAGCCTTATACCATCAGAACGGAAACTGCATGTAATTGGAAAAATATCAGAGAAAATAGGAGATTTTTTATTAGATATGACCTGCTACTGTCAATATCTCTGGAATGCTGGGGAAATATTTTTTATTAGAATGTCTATTGTCACCCTAGAAAACACTACGGACTTTTTCACAATTATTAGGTAGCCAGAGGTTTGATACTGAAATCTGAATATTCAAGAACCTAAGGACACAACAGAGCTCTAGCCCTTGCTAAAATTGCTTGAATTTGCAATGACTAAGTAAACAGAAATACAGCACAGTTTATAAAATGTTAAAGCTTTCACATATCTCATGAATATTATTTATAATAATAAAATAAATAGGCCCATTTTAACATGAGAAAAGTGGAGAAATAAAGAAAGAATTCCAGCTGTGTTTGCACTACATGATTAAAGGCAATAAAACAATGTGGACATGGTTTCCTGAGAAGAGAAGTCATATTTTATTTATATCAATTCCCTTTTCCTTTAATAAACCATGATTTAAACACATGCACGCACACATACACCTTTATTTATATTTGAAACCTAGCTTCCAGTCTAATTTCTTTGTCAGGGGTGCCAAATGAAACCTTGAAGCTATTCTGAAGAGTTAAAACACAACTGGAGGTCGGGATGCTCTTCCAGCTTAACCTGCACTCCTCCAGGTGGCAGTGAATCGCAGCATCGCTGCTCCTCGGGGCATCATTGAAAACCTAGTCACAGATATATGGGTCATGTGTGAGAGTGCACGAAAACAACGGGGGTTTTGGCTTGGCAGACAGCCCGCTTGCCTTGCGAGAAAGTTTAACATTCAAGGAGGGCGACTCTGTAAGGCTGGGACACGAGAAGGAAATTATAACGACCTGGCAGTGCCCTCATTTTTCTTGCATCAATTAAAAAATTCTCCTAACTCCTTTTCGAGGCCTCTTGAGCTGAAACGGAGGCACGTGCGCAAAGTTTTCTGCTGTGGAGTTAGAGGAGTACCCGAGCCTGTCGGCATGGTGGCGGCTGGCATGGGCGTTGCGGCCGCATCGCAGCCCCAGCCGTGCTGGCAGCCCTGGCCCCGCAGCTGGCTGCCGAGCCTGCCAAGCAGCCAGCTGCTGCTGCTGCTGCTGGAGAAAATGTTTTCTGCAGCTGAGGCCGTGCAAAGGCTTGAAATGACAGTCTCAAATGGTGAGGGGTCGTGGCACTGGGAACAGAGCGTTAAAATTTTCTGTTACAAAACACGACGAAAATGTTTAAGCAAAGAAAAATGGCCTTGAAAACACTGAGTGGTGATTTGTTTGAAATAATAGAAGTTAGGAAAAATGAAGCACATCAAGGGTTTTCTTTAGATATTTGCAGCAGTAAAGGCAGGAGGGGGGGGGGTTGCTCAGTTCAATCCCTAATTTGTTTGGCTGCAATGTGCCAATAAACAAAAGGCCTGTAAAAAAAATATTAAATCTTACCTAGTCTTTCAGTGATAAATTGAAGTAACTTCTGTGATGCAGTTATAAGACCCCAAAAAACATGTAAAGACATTCACAGCTAAACAAAGGTCTAGAGAAAGTATGCTCAGTGTTTGGTCTTAGGCCCAAATTTTGGTGCCTGAAGGAATATTCTGAGTCACAAAAGTATAACACTTCCACCGGCTCAAAGTTTAAAACAATCCCCC
>VXBL01003188.1:393324-419083 GCA_013400195.1 Aramus guarauna
CCCCCCCCAAATGGCTCTTTATTAGGCTCTTAAACATGAATTTAGGAACTGGACTCTCGACTTATTTTTACAGGCTTCCCGCTTTTGGCTTGGAGGTGCAGCTGCACTCAGGAAATGAGGATGTAAAAATAGCATCTTCTTAGTCAAGGATTTGGCCCATATAAGTATGTATCTCTTCCAGCTCATAACTGCATATTTCATTGATGATAAAAAACCCCAACAAACCAAACAGCAAAACCAATTCATATAAAAAGCTTCCCATTTATTTCTATCACATGGATTTCAGGACAAATGTGCTAAAAGAACACACACTGGTTTCTGTTCTACTTGAATACATGTTAACTTAGAGCTATCTGAGGTATTACCTCCAGGCAGGCTGGAGACCACATTTTTATTTGTCTGGTTGGTTTGGGGGTTGTTGGTATTTTTTTGCAACAAAGCTATGCCCTGACAGCTGCGTTCCTTAGGAGCAACGAAGCTGTCAATCATGAGAGCGAAGCCCATAAGAGCAGAAGATGGCTTGCTCAGCAGCAGCACCCAGGCTTGGGAACTCATTACCAGCAGAGATTAGGATGACTGCAAATCCCTGGCTTCAGAGCAAAGTGAAAAACTCACTTCCTTGGCTTAGCTCTCTGTGCTGGTTTTGGCTGGGATAGAGTTAATTTTCTTCATCGTAGCTAATATGGGGCTGTGTTTTGGATTTGTGCTGAAACCAGTGCTGATAACCCAGGGATGTTTTTGTTATTGCTGAGCAGTGCTTACACAGAGCCAAGGGCTTTTCTGCCTCTCACCCCACCCCACCACCAGTAGGCTGGGGGTGCACAAGGAGTTGGCAGGGGACACAGTTGGGACAGCTGATCCCAACTGACCAAGGGGATATTCCATACCGTGTGGTGTCACGCTCAGTATAAAACTGGGGGAGCTAGCTGAGAGGCAGGATCACTGCTGGGAAATAGACTGGGCATCAGGTTTTGTTTTTTTTCTCCACAAGTGGTGAGCAACTGCATTTGTGCATCACTTTTTTGTTAATTTATATTTTAATATATAAAAATCCTATTAAACCGTCTTTATCTCAACCGACAAGTTGGGTTTTTTTTTTTCATTCTCCTCCCCATCTCACTGTGGGGGGCAGAGTGAGCAAGTGGCTGCCCAGTGCTTAGTGGCTGGGGTTAAACCATGACACTCTCCCTCTTTCATGTCTCCAAATGAAGGTGAGAAAAAGAAAGAGGAGAGAAAAGAGAAAAAGGGAAAAAGAAGACTGAGAGAAGAAAGTAAAGAAAAGGAAGAGATGGGGGAAGGTAGAGAATACCCCACTGCTCCTTCAAAGTATCTTCGCTGAGAGGTAAAGAACATGAAATATTACACAGAAACCATTATCAGCTATGAGGTTTAAAACAAGTTTGAGAACATTAAAAGGTGTTCAGAAATAATAATTTTTTGGCAAACTAGGAAATCTAAACAGATTACTGCACTTTTTAAGTGTGACATGACAAAAGATTCATGGGTTTCAGGACCAGAAGTAACCATTAGAACCATTTCGTTTACCCGCAGTTTAAAACAGTCCTATATTATCTGACAGGTCCATCACTGGGTCCATAATTTTGGTTTGATTGGTAGTATGACCTTTAGGAAGACCCTGAGGAATGCATCTCGCACTGCAACAAGGCATGTGCAAACAGCTACGCTCTCATCTTCTAAGCGCTTGTGGCCTGGACTCCTGTTCGTAATCCAGAGGGTGTACTTCTACTTACGTGGTCTGAATTTCGCTCCCCATTGGTTGTCATCAGTGATGTCTAGACCAGCGCCTCTTATGTTCTAAGTAACTCCACAGACTTACGTCAAGCACTGCAGCTTATTACGGGGAAAGTTTGCATTTTCTTGAAACATTCACTGTATTTCAAATTCTCCCTTACCACAAGTGCATGGAGTAATTATCAGATTGGTGCATATGCAGAAAAAAACAGTATGACTGGGATTTACAAGTCGACCTTAGTTCTTCTGTTTTCTAATTATTGTATATTACACCTTACTCCATTAACGTTCTGTTAATGGAGGATTTTTCTGGATGTAAGATGTGATACAATAATTACCTAGGTCTTGAAAGTCTCCATCACCTGGAGCTCCTTGTTGTTACAGAGATAAAATGGTAGTGTTTTCTGACTTCTCTCCTTTACATGCTCCAATTAACATAATAATAGAATAGCCAATGAAAATGTCACTGCCTTGTTACATCATTTTTTAAACTGGCATTTAAATTAGTGGATGTTGGTGAGGGGGCAGGGAGTGTCCAGCTACAAGAAAAAATAGTACTTATAATCTACAGTACATCTGCATCTTCACTGAACTGTACAATTTCATGTGGAATGGTTTCATCAGTCACTGGGGGGGGTTTTGCCATGATCTAAAAGCTGCCTTTTCTTTGGGAATCCTAAATTCAGTTGAAAGTTTACATTTTCGATTGTTTACTTCACTGGTGAAAGTGACAGTATGTCTCTCACTGACTTTTATGAAGAAGATTAAATGTTTAAAATTTAATATACACAACCACAAAATTAAACTCAGTTAATTTAATATTTTTGTTTAATAATACATTTGAGTATTTGCATATAATGGAGATAGGAGGTCTTGTTTTACTGATAAGCAGATGTAGATACATATGTATAGATATCTATTTTAAGGCAAGGACTGAAGTCTCTGACGGGATAAAAGCTTTTTCTAAGGGATTGCAGTATTGAGAATAATTCTGCACATGTCAGACAGCAATCCCAGAAGTGATTCTTTTATTCTGTCAAGTAGACTGTAGCACAGAAGTTTACAGTATGCTGGATTGGTCAACCATGAAGACTACGTACAAGTTGAATTTAGATCACATCAGTCGATGTCGATTTACTTTCAGAAAGCAGGGCATCAAACAGGAAGAGTGGTTCCAGTGTTCCCGCCATTCCTACTTCAGCTGGGTTACTTGCTCAGCTGATCCTCCTCCTCTCGCAGGAATGTCAGAAGAATGGTTTAATATGATATTTTAGTTATTACTCATTACTCTCTCCCACTTACCACATTTGCATGACTATGCAAGTAATATTTGACCCATTGCTATGAAATGCACAGTGACTGGATGTTCCAATTGCTGTATCGGAACTTCATTATTCCTGTTACTGTAAAGATGCAAGAACAGTCTGGATGAAATATTGATTCATCAATTAATCATCAGTTCATCCTAGGCAATAACTCTCTGTACTGCAGAGAGTAAACATAGCAAAAGAACTTTTATACTTATGCCTGTGATTTTTCCATCTATTTTTCACTGATCTGACTGTAATTAAATCAAAAAGCCATACTGAGTAGTAGTATTTTCTTTAAGTAGAAAAATGTTGCAAGTCAAGTATTTACTTTTTCCAGCACTGAATAAGGATATTTCTTGGATGCAGGAAGCTTACACAATAGTAAGTTTAGCAGACTGACAATGAGTGTATCTGTCCTATTTCTTATCTGTCACTTTTTTCCCCCAATTTGCTCTTTATGATTATCTATAGCCTTTATTAAATTACTTTTTACTGCATATTTTATTTGAGTATCTTTCACTGAAATAGGTCAGGGCAGATAAGTCCCATGATGTAGATAGTGGTCTGAGAAGTTATTACCTCCTTAAAAACCCAATATGAAGAACAGTCTTATTCATATTTTATACTTTGGCTCTCCTAATTATTTTTTTACATTTAGAAAGGGAAATTCTGGATTTCAAAGAAAAGGAAATTTCAGGGAAATACAAACTGTTCCGCTGCATGGAAGTGAAGTACTATCTTTTCATGTTCGTGAAAATAGTCTATTAATGCTTCTTATGATCACCCCTCAGACCATCACAATAGCCTTTTTACTGGTTTGTGCTTTATTCCATGTCATAATTATATCTGACTTAAAGAGGCATGACTGGAGATACTAATTCTGCTAATGCTGTTTATCTGATACAAAGGGAGCCCAGACAATGCAAAACAACAGTCTACCCGAAAGTCTATGAGCATGGCAGTTTCTACTGGAACAGAAAGTATTCAGAAGTTAACCCAGCACTCTTTGCACTTAAAATGACACTGTAAAAATAGAGAGACAATTCTCATAGAAAGGAATGAGTACTCAGATCACAGCTTTATTTGAAGTATACTAACCATTACCTCATAGTCTTGTGTGCACGCACTTGCGTGTCTCCAGTAAAATGAATTCTTTGCTCTGACATTAAACAATTTCAGGTGATGGACAAGGAGGTGCTTGCTGACCCCTCAGGCTATGGCTAGACTAACAAATACAGCCCAGTAGCAGGAGACGAGAACAGAGCAGACAGCGCTGACAACTAACACGTACAGCATATGCTCTTTCTTCAGGATTTTATTTCAAGCTAGCTCTAGCCTGACTCAGAGGACACATCAGTAGTTGGAGGGCACAAGGGTGCTCCTGGAACACATCTTATGGTTTATCACCACCCAAGAACATATGAGAAAACACGCTTCAAGGGCTTTCAGTGGAGACAACTGGAAAGGCAATGCTAACTACAGGGCACTAAATGGAGACATGAGGAAGGGCTCTTCAAAAGTGCACCACCAATCCAAAATAAAACACTAATGAAGAAGCACCTGCAGAAGAAGCATTAGGTGTGAATTTTAATCCCTCCTGACAGGTGAAGGGAATGAAATGTGGCCTTCCCAGATTGGGTGAGTGATATAATTAGATAAAACAGTGGTAGTATCAGCAGTGCTCTGTCTGGCTGCTATTTTCTCAAAGAGAACCTACTGTGCACCTTAATGAAGTCTACCGTACAACCACTTTGTGTGCTATTTGGTGCCTGGTATGCTTGCGCTTGAGAATACCTGCTAACAGGGTTTAAGCATATGTTTTGCAATCAGATTCTGAGAATTGGGCCCAGCAAATGTCCTGTGAAATTGGCTTTGGAGGTTTTCCAGTTGGTGGACAGCTTCTTCTTATGGCCTTTATGGGAATCACTATGGTGAGTGGATGGCGGGTGCTGTGCTGACTCCTAACCTGTGGGTCAGCAGCCATTTATATGTGTATCTGCACCTGAAAATGAATGAAGTAGGTGAATTTGGTTTGTTTGTTGGTTTTTTTTTGGCGGGGTTTTTTGTTTGTTTGTTTGTTTTCCTAACAATACCATTTTCTTGAACTGTTGCAATGTGGGTTGGAATTAGGTCACTTAAACTGCATAAGGAATGCACATTGAATCTGTCATACAGCTTCATCAAAACCTCCACCTAGACAGGCAGGTGTGTAAGGGGCACTTTTAGAGCATTTGAGGCTAAGCTTTACTGACTATAAATAAAAAGAGACAAGCTGGAAAAAATAGTAAATAAAAATAACACTGAAAGGGAAGTAAATCTTGTGCTGGCTTTAAGCCTGGAACTAATGAAGGCAAGTAGGGCTGTGCTTGTGTGACCAATATTTCAAAAAGGGAACATACACTTCCCTGAATTTATTTTTTTCATACTAATCTGGAACCCATTGCATCATCACTGAGCGAAACCATTATGTATCCAGGCAACCCAGAAATCTAATCTTTCATACTTAACACTGGAGAAATATACAATGCTGTATCAACATACACAATGCGAATATTTTCTTACTGTATCTATATTGAAACATTGTAGTTTCAGCTAGCTTCTTACCTTTTCACTGCCTGTTGACATCATAATTATAATTAAAATTGGTTTTTATGGTTTCTTATCTTTAACAACCAAATGAGTTGTAAAGAGAGTGATAATCCAAACATTAATAATACATTTATGTTTATATATTTATTCTGATATTGAGTGAATTGAATTACGGACATCCACAAAGAACCCCAAAGTCATTAGCTTCACTCTTTCAATTAATCAGGGAAAGCCTCAAAACCAGCCCTGGAAACTTCATGACACAGAGTCTGTCTTTAACTACTTTCCTATGCTTGTAGCTTTAAAGTGCAGATATATGTTGGTAAACACTGAAGGTCTCAAAACGAGATCTTTGTTCTTAGAACTTAAAAACACTTTAAGGACATAATTAGTAAAATATGATGAGTTTCTAGTGATAGAAAACCCTGTAGTCTACTGATATGGTATTTATTCAATAATTTCATTTTAATTCATAAAAGCCATTTATTCCCCTGGGGGCAATAAATGAGAACAGATAACTTTAGGTAGATATAGATCAGCATATAGACCTCAGCTGCTGGTGGATCACTTTTTCCAAAGCCTTAAAGAACAACAACATGAATAAGACTTAGTATCCTATGTGGCTCTAGAGAAAGGTCTGGTAAAAATAAAGACGACTCTACTGATGCTGACTCAGCATTGCTGCCTTTGTGAGGAGCAGCAAGCAAAAATGAAGGTGATTTTATTTTGGTAAATAACATGTGGTAATGCAAATTGGGGCTGAAATGCTTTTACTATTTTTGTCTCTTCATTTTGATCAAGCCAAGAATGTATTTCATGTAAATGTATTTCATGTTGTGATTGTGAACATATATGTAAAGACGGTAATGAACAGATATTTTCCTGCACTACAGATGATTATCCTATGAATCTCTCTATTGTGTATAATATCTGGCTCTGCAGAATCAGCTCTGTTCAGAGCTTCAGCAAATAAAGTCTCAAATACACTGATAGGTACACTTTAAGTAGCTATGATTTATGATATTCAGTTGCTAAATTCAGACACTGTACATTATATTGTCATTTTGTAGACTCAAGAGTCTACAGTGATACCAATAACTTATGGAGTTCATTTTTTCTCGCAACAATTGGAGATTTTACGTCTGTAAGCTTTCATTATCCAAAGGTAATAAGGAGATGAGGCTGGTTTAGAAGACGGCAGTCAAATTGGTTGAATTGCTAGTTTTATTCCAGATAAAATTGAAATCTTTTCAAGTATGGTAAGAAAGCCGGTTTGAAAAGCGGTTGAGCCCAAGCAAAAGAAACATGGCTATGTGACACCGCTGGGGTAGTCACAGGATGCATTTCTGAAGCAACAGCTATCACTGATGGGACTCTACCAGAGGAGAAAGCTTGCAGCCGTGTATTCACTTCATCATTACCAGCAAGTTTTAGTGAAGACTGATGTTGAGAAGACAAAATATGTAGACGTGTGAGGCAGTGTAATAACAGAACAAAGAAAATTAGGAAAAAATTTTCATATGTTATTCGATTCATAAAGAATTCCTGACACTTCCTTTTAATAGCATAAATTTACTTTTTAAATATTCGCATTCTCAGAGAGATATATTTTTATATTTCAGTAATATTTTACCATTTCATAACATGATAGAAGCAATCAATACAGGAAATACATATTATAAAAACAAGAGGAGACAATGTAATTTTTCAATTCTGTATAAATATCCATGTCAACCTAACCTTCTTACATGGGTTCTATGTATATGATGTCTATAAAAGGACAGTTTATGTATAGATATATGTAAAGTATAAATGTAACAAGAGAGACAATTATTCCTGCCCATAATTTGTTTCTGGCTGAGACAGCACAATCCTTCACCATCCAGTCTCAGCAATTCTCACCATGAAGATTAAAAAATGTGGACCTTTCTTTAACATTAAAGATATTACTGAAACATACCATGGAATAGTTCCAATAATTGCTATATGAGTATAAAAATCTCTCGAGGTTTTAAACCCTCTTATTTCTACATTCAAAGATCGCATTGACCCTTTGAGGGAGTGGGAGCATGAATGGTTAGTTCATGTGTAGGTAACCTTATTCCCCCTTCCTTCTTGCTGTATCCCAAACCCTTTTCTTTCGCTGCTTCCTAGGATACGGTCACTGCTCTGCAAAGAATTATTTTGCTCCTCTGTCCTTGATATGCAACCACATCCTTGATGGGATTAAAATACATTTTGTTTGCTTGTACTCAGCTTAACAAATGATCAAGTTGCTTTCAGCAATTTCTTGTCATCACCAATGAAATTTATTGTTCCCCGATTTTTGTGTGAGCCCTTTAAGTTGCATTAGCCATATTTTATGTTTCCTTAAACTATTGATAATTTAAACATGGAGATACAAGAACAGATTTGATAAGAACCTCCCTTTCCTCCAATGTGCAGTCATACATCTGTGCTTTGGAAGGCACGATCCAACTCAAAAATTCCCTGCTTATCACTTAAATAAAGCTATCTCTAAGGCAGAGTCTGACAGCCATTTAGTAACTCAATCTAATACAATAAAAAAAGGTTTGGGGAAGGAAAAAAAAAAATCATATACAAAAAATCCTTCCTCTCATTAATATACAATGTTGCTTTATAACCACTAAACAAATTTTTTGTTAATGGATGGAATCTTTCCAGGTTAGTTAAATTTATATTTCAATATATTCTTATTTATGTAATAAGTTCAACAGGAGAAATGAAGGGTGTGCTTTTTCACTGGCTTATATCCCACCATATCTGAAACAAAACTCAGTGAGGAATAGGATAGGCTTTAGATAATGTGATCAGTAAATTATCTGTCAAAACAAATTCTCTTTCAGACGCTTCACAAAAGCCCTATTTAAATGAATTACAAAGCATTCTGTCTTAAATGTTTATTAAAAAAAAAAAAAAAAAAGGTGATCCAAACTGGATGCTTTGTACAGTAGGAAAACTTGCATCTCAGAGTGTTGTGACTGGTTATGGAAAAAACACTGATAATTCTTAAATTTTAAGGCAAGGATAACCATTGCTGTTAATTACTACAGCACTTTTGAAAATTCCTGTCTATTGACACATCTTTAATAAGATAAGGTGCATTTATTGACAGGAGCCGACTCACCAAAAAAGTACGGTTTTGGACACAGGTCAGAAAGAGAGAATACAAATGCCAATAAGGATCTCTTGTATCAAACCCATCAAGCCTCTCACCAGGTCTCAGAAGTGACGTTAGTGGATGATTCAAGAGAAAGGATAAAGACAGTCTAAGTATAAAAAAGTTGCACCTCTCCTGGTGAGTCAGGCAGTTGTTGGTAACCAGCAGTTTAAGGACGATTGCCTCTGGACCTTTGCTTTTATTGAGTCTTGATAGACCGATCATACATGAGTGTCTTAATTTCTCTTTTAGACGTACTTTTGAGCTCTGTCATTCCCTGGAAATTGTGAC
Organism: Aramus guarauna; assembly: GCA_013400195.1. Classification (NCBI taxonomy): domain Eukaryota; kingdom Metazoa; phylum Chordata; class Aves; order Gruiformes; family Aramidae; genus Aramus; species Aramus guarauna. The sequence continues at coordinate 402,448 of VXBL01003188.1, forward strand.
TTTATTGTATTTATTTACTATGAATTAGACCTTCTCTTTAATTTGTTTTAAGCCTGTTGCCTAACAATTTTGTTATGAGATACAAAGGGTAAACTCTCCTTGGTTGTATTATCTGTGCTGTTCAAGATTTTTCATAATCCTATCATGCACTCCTCCTATCAGTCATCTCTTTTCCAAAGTAAAGAGTATTTTTAATCTCCATATTTCTGATCTGACTTATCTTCTACCTCTGAAACTGCCCTAGTTCTACTGCATCTTTTTAACTGGCATGATCAGAATTACACCCACAAGTCAAGATGTAGACTCACCAGACATTATATAGTGTCATAATGACAATTTCTGTTCTTTATTACTTTCCTAATATTTCCTAAGTTCTATTTACAACTTTAACTGCCTCTGAACATTCAGCTGATGTTTTCAGAAATCTACTCATAATGACTACAAGATCTTTCAGAGCTCATTATTGTGCATCTATAGTAGAGTTATTGTGTTTTTCTCACCAAACACATTATTTTGCATTCATTGACATTGAATTTCATCTGCCATTTCATTCCCATTTACAGAGCTAATATCACAAGATATTCCTGCAGGTCTTCACAGTCAGCTGTAGATTTTAGCATACCATTCTGAACATATCTTTTTACCCACACCACTGACTCCATCAAAGGACTCCAGCAGATCTGTGAAACAAAAAATATGTTGCAAATCACATTCCCTTTGCATAAAGCACATTGACCTTTTCCAATGTAGTATAGTTACTTCACTATCTAATAAATCTAACTTTCTTGTAGCATTTATTGATAGTCTCAGTTTTGAAGTCACGCACTTATTTTGTCCAGAAATATCTGCATACCTGTTGCTGCTCTTCAGTGAGGCTGATTTGACCAACAGATTACTTACCATAATCAGTATTTCAGCAGTTTAATATTTGAATTTCCTTAGTTCTCTTAGTTATCAAATGTATTATATTGATGCTTTGCTACAACGTATTCTATTGAATTATTCTGACATCTGACACTTCAATATGCGACAGTTGCTCCCTCCTCCTCCTCCTCATTCTTTGTGTATTGGTGAATAGAATTCATTTCACTTTTATACTGTGGCCTTGTCTTTCTCAAGTTCAGTCAGTATATTTCAGTTGTCTATTAAACTTTATTTCTGGTTGGATTCCTGCTTCTGATGCATGTGGGGAAAAAAAAAGTTTTTTTTCCTCAGTAACTTTTATGCAATTAACAGCTTCTTCCTTGAAATCCCTTTTCCCCTTTATTATTAGGGGTTTATATTTAGCAAAATAAATATGTATTAACGGATTAAAGTTTTTATGTTATTTCATATTTTTCTTCTTCTAGGACATGGCTTTAATTCTTGTGAAAATTCTTTTTATTTCTAAGAGCTGCTTCTACTTTCCTGTTTTAGTACAATAGGTTCCTTGCTTGATTGCTTGCTTCCATTTTTAAGAGGAAATTTGATAAGCAATGTGCAGGATAATATATAGTCTTAAGCAGTCGTCTTTGTCATTGGCGTTTTACTCTTCTAGCTGTTCCTTCTCATACCTTTAGTTTCCAAATTGCTGCACAGCCCAGCACTGCATGCATGGAGAAAATACCAAAGAATGGCAGCAACATGCAGTGATACTTCCCCAGACTCCAGCTGTGTGTGGATCTTGGATTTCCTGAGCAAAGATCTTTGTATTTATCTTTTCAATGGATTTTCCATGTATTTGTCAATTAGATTTTTAACTCATGTGCTGTTCTTTTTTTATTCTTCAGTCCCACAGATAGCAGCTTCTACTTCCAAGCCCTTAATTAACAAATACTACAACTGTAGATACTGAGCAGACATACAGTTCTCTTTTATTTTTTTATTTTTTTTTTAATGAACAGCAATTTTAGCAAAAAACATCAGTGAGAGATATCTTCTGAAGTTTCTACTAAGGCAATAAAGCTTTGGTAGGATTTGGTAGGATTTTATTTCTATTTATTTATTTATTTGCATAATCCTGGGTAAATGATCAGTATTAAAAGAAAGATGTTTGATCTCCTGATTGTAGCATATTCAGTTGAGACTGCAATTTACTCAGTATATATAGATGAACAGAAAGTGTATGACCGTGTAAAATGTGGATAGTTTAATAGGATTGCCACTGAAAGACCTATTAACATACATTATTTTATTAATCAAAATATGTGATTATTTTGACTATTGCAATTATGGGGCCATTAGGAACGTGATAGAAAGATTACGCTAATGAGGACTGCATTTCAAGCTCTTCTGCTTAAGTTAGCTCATCAGATTTTGAGGCCAGAAACATTCAATCTTTTGGTCATACTAGGTACTTCATTTGGAGGAACTGAAGAAGGAAAAATGTAGGCCTGTGAATTCCAACTAATATAAGGGAGTACTTCAAAGGCAAGTTAATATATAGAAGACTCCATAAACTACAGGTAAGTAACTTGGTTTGACAGTAATAAAATAAAAGGCACAATACTTCTATCAATTATGCTGAGCCATTTGCTAGAATTTCAAATTTGAACATAGTAAAAATTTAGCTACCTAAAGGTATTTGCTCAATTTTCACAAAACCAAAACATATATGTGATGTGGTTAAACACTTGTCATTAAATGTTTACAAGATACTTATAAATGAATGTATAAATTAGGTGGAAAATTAATCAAATATTAGATTAAGAGGCAGTGGTTTGGATCTTTCCCCAAGGTTGTGTTTCCTGGGGACTGTGCCACAGCGCTTCTCCTTAGATTAACTGAGTAACATAAACAACTGTTTTAATCTACCAACCACAAAACCTGAATTCCACCTTCTAGTTTTTGTGTCAGCGTGCCTTTGACTTTTTAAAACAATTTGGGTGTGACCAGAAGCCAGAAACAAATGCAGTTAAGGATTTATGAAGTTAGGAACTGTTTAAGCTCAGCCTTTCGGCTGCAACTAAGACCCGAGAGTTACTGTCTGATACCGTAACGTGCTGTAAGAACGCTTCTTCAGATCCAGAAGTTCACGAGCTTCGCTTTCCTCGCTTCAGTGATGGATGGGTTAAAAGCCCTGAACTTTTCAGCTTTGAAAATGAGCTTTCTTCGATCTACACCCGGCAGTCTGGGAAACGGCCGGAGGTGGCGGCTGGGGCGGCTACTGGCTCTGCCGGGGCCGGGACTCATCCCACCTGAGAGGTTTTGTGCATCCCTCTCTCTGGGAAGAAGAAGCCAGAAGGAAGAAACAAACAAACAAAAAAGCAATATCAGAAGCAGTTCTGGAAATGTGTGTTCCTGCTTCGTGTTTGGGTCTTTGGGCTTTGTTTTGATCAGGTTTATCTCTTGCCTTGCGGTATTTGGGTTGCAAGGAGTCAAAGCAGAGTTGTTAGAGCGTTAGAAACTCAGACTTTCTTCTTCACCTTTGAGTTTAAAATGATGCATTCTGCTGCTGGGATACAGCTTGCATCAGGAAAGGATGGTGTGGAGTTTCACCACTGAAACACAGTAAAAACCAGTTCTGTGGAGATTTAACAGAATATCTGAAATGTCTGAAGAGCTTTTGTGGGGATCCACAGGCAGAATTAGAGGCTCTCTGAGAGCTGGGTTTAAATATTTTATCATCAGAACTATGGTTTTCTGTAAGGAAGAAGTGCTCAAAAACCACATAGAGGTTGTTTTAACCATAGCTTAAGCAAAATGTTACCTCCATTCTGTCCATAAAATGACTGTTTCTGCAGCTGGGATTAATTCAGCACTTTTTCCAAGAAAAATCATCAGCTGTTTCCTAATTCCAGCAAAAGCAGTGTTAGACCACAGACACTGCTGGTCCCAGGCATCCGGAAGCACCTGCCAGGGAAAGGATGGAGAGAGAAGATCCTGAGCTTCCACCTGTGAACTGAAGGCTGACTTCTTGCCTGAGGTTGATTATAATTAATCTGAGGAGGGGTGGGATTTTGGGGGTGGGGTGGTTTTTTTGTTTATTTGTTTTTACAAAGGTTCTGGGTTTATTCTCTTTTGCTCTGACTTTGCTTCTTTAAAAGACACTCTTTGGACTGTTGGGGGCTTGCTGGTTTTGTTTTGCATTGGTTGGTTTGGGGTGTATTTTTTGCCAGTGAAAATGCTTTCTTCAGGCTATTTGGCTACTGCCAAGGGCCTGTGGTTTATTTGCTCTCCAGTGTGGTGGCTTCTGTTTAGCTTGCTGGATGGCAGTCTGTTTCCTGGCAGCTGCTTTAAATCTGCATGACCAGGAAGGCTGGGAGGATGAGAAGGAGTGAACAGCCCCATGTGCTGTTCCAGAGGTAAAAATCTATTCAAGTTTTAGAATGTTTAAACGTGAATGCACTGCGAATGTGACTAATTAATCTTGTAATATACTTCTGCAACAAACCGAGAAGTGCTTATTTTCTACAAGCTACCAAAGCAGTTACCACTTGTGGTCTACTTTTTTTTTAATATACAAAGGTTGCCCTAAGTTTTTACGACTCTGCTTTTAACAGCTTTTGCATTTTTTTGTTTCATAGTTTAAATGAAATATGATTAAATGCAAAAAAAAAAAAGTGTTTAAATAGTTTTCCTATAGTGTTTGATAGTTTAAATGAAAGAAAAAAGTTCTTGTTTTTAACTATGGAGTCTATACTTTGTATTTAGATATCAATATTGGGGAACATTAATAAGTTAGTATGTCATGACAAAACTTAAGAATATTAATGGAAGGAAGTTTTCTTTGGGCTGCCTGTCTGAATTCTACAGGAGCTAGAAGCAGCATTGTCACTTTAGTTTAAGAAAAAAAATGTTTTAAAGACTTTAAATTTAAAGAATTTGTTCAAAATTGCCCTGCTCAAATTGAATCTCTCTTTGTGGCTTGGTTGTTTTACACCGTGGGTGGGGTTCACAGTGCAACCATAGAGAGAAGAAAAATGGTAGCAGGGATGGGAGTACGGCGTTTTTTGTATGTGGTGCAAGAGAGCAACTAAGTGCTTCTTTTGATTTGGGTTATGATCAGAATAATAAATATATTATGAGTTTTGTTTTTAAAAAAAATTTTCACAAGGTAATGTCCCTGGAAAAAAAAATCTTCTGATAGCTGCCTTAAAATAAATGAGGTGAATGATTGCTGAGATGCCAAGGGAAAGGACTTCATCTTTTCAATCTACTCAAAGAAGCTTGTGACATTTTGTGATAAAGTCACTTGCTCCTTGCATCAAGTCCTGTCATACAAGGACCAAGTCTAGGACACAGCACAAACTCCTAGAGCCCTACTTTGAAAAGAAGAACCACATCAGAGGAAGGACGGAAGAAATCATGTGTGCTTTTGCCCAGAACAATGAATTTGAGCCCGTAATATGGGACTATCTGTTAGTCCTAGTCATCATGACAATTCCTCTGTTTGGTCTGGGTAAAGAGCCTGATAATTTTGCTCTTTTGAACCAGGAAGCATAATAGGTGCCTAAATACCTATTAAGTACCTATTATGTACCCATTAGGTACTATAATAGCCTATCTGAATATGGTCTTAATTGCTTCTATGTAAATGCTCCAGAAATTTGTGTGTTAACAACAATAAAGACTTTCACTGCTGGAAGAAAACCTATGAACAAAGTCACAGCTTCTTGATAATGGGCCATTATCCATTAACTGTATGCATATAAAAAGCCATCTCTGTTGTAAAATGCCCTTGCAACGGGACTACAGCTGAGAGATGATGTTTCCTATAACAAGTGTTGTCTAATCAAACAGAGGCAGCAATTTTCAAAGGCCAAGAGGGCAGCACAGAAAGGATTTGGAAGCACTGAAGGTGAGTGGGGTGCTGGGAAGATGGCTGTAAAATAAGGTAGGAGGATCTGAGGGGTTCTCTGGGCAGGGGAACCTGCAGGAATTGGCCAAGGCGGAGTAAATGACTCATAAGAAAGTACAGTCAGAAGTTCGAGGAGGAAATTGAGAAAAGAGTATCTGTAACACAGGGATGTATCCAGCTTCATCCCTTTGCCTGCAATAGAGACAGCATATTTTCATTCCTCTGTGTTGTTCTCATCATTTTCCTGCGGAAGAAAAAGACTACCAAGAGCAAAGGACAGACTTTTCACTGGATATGAAGAAATCCTTTTTCTTTTTATGTGGTCAACATTCTTCAATTCCATCAAACTCTGTCTTTGCAATATCCAAAATCACTTAGTAAAAATTCAGATCTTTTGCATGCAGAAGTTGAATTCTCTCTTCATTCCTGTAATGACAGAGGAACGAGCAGCCAGAAGATCCAAAGCAGGAGACAGAAGGTACAGGCCAAGGGAGCAGAGCCCAAGTTTCGCACGTACTTTCCTACACAAAGATGCTGCAGCCTTTCTGTATGAGTTTGATGCGTACTGGAAGTAAAAGAGGTCCAGAGAGGTTTCTCTCCTCCTCATTTTTCTTCTCTCAGTGATGTGGGGAACCAATGAAAAAGTGCTATTATACATGAGGAATGCAGGAGTGATACAGTATTCCAGTGAGTCTTCAGGCACTTCTATTGTTTGGAGTGAATATAAAGCTATGAGGGCATTTGAATGAGCTAAAGGGTATTCTGAAACTTCCTGTGTTCAGGTGATAACTGGCTCTCTGTATCATCATACATGTCTTCTCAAGCAGTTTACTTATCCTGGCAAATCCCAGTGCTGTATCTTGGCTTTGAACTATGAAATTGATTGTTTTGATCTTTCATCTGGGGACGCCAAATGACAAGAACTAATTAAACATACCTGTGATGCGGGATTGACAAGCATAACAATTTCCTTTTCTGCTTTTGACCATTATCTAATGGGATTTTTTTCTCTTACTGAAAAATCAAAGTAATCTTTAATTAAAAATGCCACCATTTGAATGACTTTTGATGACAGTGAGGTTAAAGAACATTATTTCTGGCAGCTTTAATCACAAAGTCATGAGACCAGCATGCACAAATAATACAGTCAAAGTAACAGACTATATGCCAGTAATAATGATTTATGTTTGCCACTTGTTTGCTTAATTTTGTTTGTGTTAATGCAGAAAGAACTATATGTCTTTTGCTAACTGCATAAATAAATACATCAACTTCCAGCTCTTGTTCACATGGTATCTCTACCATGTAACGAAGCCCTTGATGTATTACAGCGCTGCTGTCCAGTCTCTGGCGTGCAAGTAGAACCTATCCCCCAGCTGACTTATCACATTATAGTTTGTTTGTTCTCTGGTCCATGGGCAGCTCACTATAATAAAATCTGGCTATAGTTGTTAAAAAAGTTGAACAGTCTGGTTTTATATCACCCTTTTGCTAGCTAAGTTAGAGTGAGCTTCAGAATGAATGCAGTTACCTAGTCATCGGAGGGGTTAAGAAAAAAATCCCTAAGGTAATCAGATGGTTTTCTGAGGTCTTTTATTCAACCATTAAAGCTTAAACTGAAATTTAAAAAAAAAAAAAAAAAAAAAAAAAAAAAATCTATTTCATGTGTAAAGAAAAATCATGTTGGTTTTTTTTTTTTTAATTTAGGGCAGCTGACTTGCCTAGGAAGCTTTTCTCTTGGCAACATTCCCCTAAGAGGTGGAGAATGACCAGACAGGATGGGTAAAGGATGCATTATACTGAACCACCACCCCTGTTTTTCCTAGGCGAATAAAGTTTAGGAAAATGCTAAGATATTAATGAATATCCATCCATCATCAGGATCTCCTCTAAATTAATGTATTCCAAGTGAGAAAAGTTTGTGGTACTTTTTTTAAAAAGTTTTTATTTTTATTTGAAAAATATAATAATTTTATACCTGCCTCTAATCTAGCATGTTTTACTCCTGACTTTTTAAAAATAAAAGGTGCAAAACTGAATTATTTTCTTTATTCAATAGCTCGTGTAATGAAGTGCTGTGCTGAAAATAAATTAGATGGAATTGAATGCAGCACAGTTCTAAAATACTTTATGTATTTATACAGCTCGTTACCTTTGACAATTTTTTATCAAAGTTATGAGCAGCCATAGTTTACATCTGATTGTTATCTTGTCGTCTTTCTACAAATATCCTACTATATTTTAAGGTAACAATTGGTATCGATCCTTTCTGAACAAATTTTGTAGCTTTTTTCATATGTAACAGTTATGGCTCAGACTGAATGAATGGTGGGTGAAGCTGGTGAGTACACTAGTCATGGTGAGTTCAAGATTAATTTAAAAAACTGTTAAAGCCTAAGTTTTTTTTGGGTTACTCAAACCCAGTTCCCAGGTAGGATAATGCTGCGAAAGGCTGATCAGGGGCAGAGTCATGGGAGTGAAGGCTGAAGGAAGGTCTCAAACGCAGCGGCCGTGCTTATGGTTTGCATCAATAAGAAAAGAAAAAAGGAATCTCAGAATATCACAAACCGAGAGGGGAGAGAAGCTTAGGAAAATAGTGCCCTTTGGAACTCTAAGCAGACAAACTACCCTCAGCTCTCTTCCTTTCCTTGAACACAGAAATCATATCTATCAGCTGATGCTAATGATGATAATGGGTAACAATACCTTAAACCCAAAGTAATTCAGTCATTTTTTTCTTTGATATCAACAGATATTTTTGTATTACTTGCGAAAAAGACCCTAAGACTTTGTAGTTCAGAAACGGAGGTTATCTCAGGGAAGGGATTTTTTTTTTTTTTTTTTCTTCTCTCTCTCTACATCCAAAGCTTTATCTGAACAATCCTGGGTCCTGGAAGCCACCTAGCCTCCTAGCAAGATTGAAGTGGCCAGCATCTCCTGCTTCCAAAAGGCACGCAGCTTCTGCTCGCTCTGCCTGGGTGCCCCTGCTCCACGCAGCGCTGCAGGGCAGCGAGGACGCATCCGGCACACGCCGCCGACGCTGCTGCTGGCGCTTCCCAGGCCAGAGGGAATTTCCTTCCCTGCCAACTGTTGTGGGAGCTGGAGGAGTGTGAAAAGGGGGTATCACCTCCCTGGTCTATCAGAGGTGATGGAAGAGGCTGAATTAATTGCATCGCAGGGGTGCCGGCGTGGCAGGTACGGGCGAGCGCGGCAGCTCTTGGCACGGACCCAGCCAGCCCTGGTTGTGTGAGGCAGAGACAGTGCCTGGGAGACTTGGAGATATTTTCTTGAATAAAAGGGAAGGTTTCCATAGAAACTTCTCTTTTATTTTAAACAGATTTAAAAGAGAAATTTAGCAAACTATAAAATCAAGCTTCCAGAGCCCAATTTAAGCTATTCCTTATTGATTGCATTACAAATGAACATAAAAGCCTGCAGCCTGGAACTGACAGCGAGAGACAGGCTGCTGCCAGCTCTCTTGTTCCCTCTATCAGTGCGTAACCTTTATTAGGTGATAGTGGCAGTGACATCCACTTTCTAGCACCCTCCATTTTATAAAAGGAGCTTTCTTAGATCATCTCATCTAAAGGCTTTTTGTTCATTAATGAAAGCGCATCTCTTGCACTTAACGTGCAATGCAGCCGTCGCCCTTATTCTGAACACCCCTTAGTTTAAATTCAGTTATTTACAAACAAGCAGAGCAGATGCAAAATGGCCATTTCACTGTTACACTACATTTCCCAGAATACCAAAATGCGGGAGTGAGGGCAAACACCCCTCTGCCAGCTGGAGGTGTGGGAGATGGTATCCCTCCTTTGCAGGGGAGAGGGCAGCTGCAGGAGGCTCAGACACAAGCACACATTTTAGTTCAACAAGGGCATAATATTAAGTGTCTCTTTGACAATCATTCAGTTTTGCAGTTAGTAATTTTAAAGCCGCATCAAAACAAAACAAATTCTTTGATGAAGACTAAGTACAAAACCTTCCGCGCTGTTTTAGAGAAGGCTCATACGTTGGCAGTGCCCTGTGCGCTCCCATAAATGCCTTGCTGCCGTTCCACTCCATCCCGTTCAAGACATGGCTCTCTTTACCCACTTCGTATAAAGATGCTTAAATTTTCATTAAAAAAACAAGTATCTGCGATCTGAGATGATGGGCTAATCCATTAGGGATGAGAGCCACGGTCACCTAATCCTTCAGTGACCCAGCAGTAAGGTTGTTTTGCCTTTTTTTTTTTTCCAGTGGAAAATTAAAAAAAAAAAAACAACTAACCAACCAGCAACAACAAAACCCCCCAAAAAACAAAACCCAAACTACATGCTGGTGTAGAGAAGGATTGCTTTTGGTCCTGGACTGCCCAAAATATCGGAGGATAGCACATTTACCTTTAGAGTGCTGGTTTGCATCTGCCCTGACAAAAGAGGGCTCGGGATTTGAGTCTTCGTGAGCGGCACAGTGCTCAGGAGGCTGAAAGGGCAGATGGCACAACCTCTCAGCTGCGGAGAGCGAGTGAAGGATGGAATCGCCTGTACAGCCAGTTCTTTGTAATTTGGCACCGCTCTGCTTCTGCCGCTTTCTTTCCTGCATCTTGTGAGAGGACCCTGAAAATTGGAAATATTCCCACTTTTAGCAAGAATAAAACAAGATACTGGTCTGAACATTTCTTTTTTTCTTCCACTATATTTTAAAGCTGGACGTCTACCCTGAAAGTCTGCTGCCAGGTTTCTGATGTGAGAATAGCTAGAAATAACTGAAAGATGGGGTAGCAGCAGTGTAAAGGAGGTTCTGGTGGCACATGTTACCTGTATATCCCTGTTCAGGAGGAATTATCTTACCTGTCTATCATGAAAACAGCCAAATGGATTTAACATCTCAGAAAAGAACTGTGCAATTCAAACTGCTGTTCTTCTGCTTTTTGTCCTGTGTGAGCTTAAATCTAGATTCCAAGTTATAAAATATAGAACAGGTTGGAAATCACATATGCTGACTCACTGTGAATTGTTATGAGTAACTTAATAGCTTAGTCATCCAACATAGAGATACATTTGCAAAAATATTGAAATCTGGGAAGAGGAATGAAGTATAACAGAGCATAAATAAAATGCTCTTGTGTTTTTCTAAGATGAGTGTTTTGATTTTCATCTGATGTCTGACAAATGTTAGAAAACCACTGCCTCAAATATTGAAAAATAGTGGTGGTACAATATAACCTTTCCACCTTGAAATGGAAAAAGACACCCTGAAAAAGAAGTTCTTCCTCACATTTAAGTTATATCTCTCATAATTACAATTTTAACATATTGGCAGAGATAGTATCGTTTACAAAGGTTAAAAATGCATTTTCATAATAATCAGAATCTTAATATTTTTAGCCATTTGTTTTAAAGCTAAGAGTCAGAAGGAAGTGGACATAAAAAGGTTATGAGCGAAGATCACTTTATGGTCTCAGTGCCAATTAGCATATATCTAAAGAAGTTGTTGGCTTCTGGTTTTGTGTCTTAAACTGCAACAATTAGCAGAATATTACTTTTCCTTTCTCCGAGTGGACATCTCTGTACTTTACTCACTCCTCACCAATTTAACTACAAGGATGTTTTCACCATCAGTTTGTGCTTAGGAATCTGAACTATGTGTGAGATCACGTGTTCATAGGCATTGCTCTAGAAGACATATGCGTATTATACATAAAAATAACTTCCTTATACATTTTGACTCCATCTGTTGTTATGTCAAAAAAGATAAGCAGTTTATCTTCCTATAGGTTGTCTTGAGATGATTAACATTTATCTTCAAGTGAATTTACTGAGAGGCACATTCTACTGGTGCAAACAGGAAAAATAAAAGATATTGGGTCACTCAGGTGCTGCTGGCTGGCCACCTGGTGGGGTGTGAATAAAAGACAGGCTGGAGACAGCTCTTACAGCTGCCAAGAAGGCCAACATTTCAGAGCAAAACAGCTGGAACCTCTAACGTTGGTAGAAATATTTAAAGTAGTTCCAGAGAGCACCTTTAGAGTTTCAGGTGGAGGAACTCCTGAAGGTGCCACGTATTTGTGTGGTATAAATATCATAATGGATTGTTTTGCATCTGCTTGTAAAACATTTCAGTATATAAACTTGCAAAAAGTCAGAGAATATTTCAGAGCACTGATGTATCACCACTATTATTATTCATTTATTTAGTTGTTCTAAAAAGGGAAAAATATATTCCTTGAATTTAGACCACTGAATTTAAATATGATGCAATCCAAAGGAGTAGAAAAAAAAAAAAAGGTGTAGAGAAGGATTTACAAAATCTGTAAACAGGTCATTTGGATACATAGTTTAGACAAGTGCACATCTTGCATTGCCAGGGGGTTTTGCCTGGTAGTTGTTTTTTGAAGTTTTGTCCCTTAGAACAAAACCTTCCTTTGGAACTGTCCCACAATTTTGTTTGTTGCAAAGCCTGGCCCCCGCCAGCATTCCACACACAAAGAGGCAGGTTTAATCCCTTGGAAAAGAAGTGAAAAAAAGTAGGCTAGGATTATGGAAAAATATTAGCAGCAGTAGAGAAGTTAGTAGCACAGTTAATATTCTGTCATTCCTGGATTTAACTTTCATTATCAAGCTTGTACTGTTTTCTTTAAAAAATGAACAACTACCGCTATCAATCTTTGCTGTCAGAGATAACCCTGTGTGCACACTCTATATATTAGGAGCTGAATGAATGGCTCATAAAAAGTAGATAAAAGAACAGTTGCTAATAATTTATTTAAACATAGCCTTCTTGAAAAGGTTAACTCGTCACATTGCATCTTCAATCATAACCCCCCCTATTTTTATAATCAGCAATATTGACTATCTGCTTTTCCTTTTATTGGAGGGGAAAGAACACACAGTAAGTATTAAAAATAGCCTAAAAAATAAGCCTTTCTCTGTTTGTGGAAAGTGCTGCCTTGATACTTACGGAGAAAGTTCTTAACGTGTACAAAGACACTGCAGTTGCATTCTTTCTGCCACCTAAAATTCCTTTATTTCTGCCTCTTAGTTCAACCCATTCAAACCCTGACCCTCTAAAACTGATAGGTGCTATGAACAAATTTCAGGCTGCTATGAGAGTCGCTATTTCTTAAGTGCTCCTGGCATCTTATTTGCCTTTGATTTATCTTTAAGACAGATCTTTTGATCATTAAGATTTTATATAATTTGAGTAGAAAAGGGGGAAAGTTAAATGGACTGTGCTACTCAGTCATCACCTGTATATGTCACTTTTCTGGGAGAGCATCCTCTTCTGTGCAGTTAGATATATGGTGGTAGCAGGTGGTAATGTTCAGTTTTGTAGTTGTTATGTGCTTATCAGTGCATGCCACATACGTCTCTAAATAGTCATCAACAGTCATTTATTAGGACTAGGTTGGATTTGAGCTAGTGGCCTGAGGAAAGAGAATCATCAGTACAACCCAGTTGTCATTTGTTGCAAGTTTACTGAATGTTAGTCAGAAATGGAGATGAGTATGGGAACCTTCATCTGTCTCAAGGTGTTCAAGAAATTCTGTGTGTGCGTGAACCTGAGAGGAACGGTGAAACTGCAGAGCATTTCCTTATGAAACTTAAGAGTAATGCCTCTCAGACATTAAGCACAGTGGCTTCTTTCCAGACTTCATTTCTTAGAACAAAAAGTATCTCCCTCCAGCACTAAGACTTGATTATGCCCTCAGATATGCACAGCACTGCAAAGAGGAACACTTTATGCATTGGAAGGGCTAGCAGCAGCCTCTGTGATGAACTGTTGTTCCTTAGAGATACTGTCTTCCAAAAAGTGGTGCATTATTCCAGTTACGCACAGTGCTTCTGCACTTAAATATTTTCCCAAATGCAGGATAAGTTTGACCAGAAGTAATGTTGTATTCCTACTTTTTTTCTTTTTTTTTTTTAATGCTGAGACATATAGAACAATTTTTGTTCTATACCTTATTCTATACAGAAATAGAAAATGGCCAAGAATGCTGGATGTTATTCTGTGATTACACCATTTCTGTGATTACACCCAAAGTTCAAGTACTAAGCTCCAGCAGTATGCTGGAATACACATCCAACAGTAACTTAGATCCATAACCTAATATATACAAAAAGAAATGACCTTTGTGCTTTTCATATTGCCCAAAAAGACATGCATGGGAACTCCAGGCAGTGTTTGCCATTTGAGAGGACTACAAGATGTGGCCAGCTGTATTCAGTCCAGCACCAGAGATGCCTCTTTTTTTTCATACATTCTCAAGTACAATTGACATTCTAAAGTTTACAAGCTGTACTGGTACAAGTAAGCCTGTTGAAAATATTAAAATAGATATGTTAGTGTGTATGCGTACATAAAGACTATATAATGGGAATTTAATATATAAATGCAGTAAGTATAGCAATATCATAAAAAAATTGTGTAGCAAGAAGTTGTCTGATTACTGCACCTAACAACGACCAGTTTTCATTAGATTTGTCTCATGGTTGATTGGCATTTTAACTGAATTATACTAAGTTTGCAACAGGAGCTTACCCCTAATTAGACAGCAGAGAATCTACTGGGGAGGTATACGTAACTTTTTTGACAAAAGCTTTTTGTCACAGTGCTCATTGCTAGACACAAGAGGATCAGCAAGGGATGCTAAGCTTGACTGAGAAGGGACTGCTTTCATGCCTGATACAGACTTATGATTAAAGCTTTTTAAACTTACCCTTTCCCTGTAGATTTTTGGATAGCTAGTAAGGTACGCAAGGTACACTGACTTTACCCTGCAACTGTCTCCTTAGTGAAGGTATTAGCAAGGTCTTTCACAAATGGCTGAGAGGATGTATTTAAGACCTCTGTTAGTGCAGGTTGAAGTTGGTCATTAGGTTCACGGGTTACTAACGGGGCTCAGACAGAGGTCCATGCACGCGTACAAACACACAGTTAATCTCACAATTCTCAAGCAGCACAAATCCCCCACTGTCAAAAATCTGACTGACAAATATGTACAGATTGCAAACACACGGGACTCGGGTATTTTGTGTCATTACTTTGGAATAGCTCTAGTTACAATTGTAAGACTGTTATATTTACATTCAGAGCTGTAATCTAACACGATTTTGTGAGAAAGTATGCTCCTCACTCAGAGGTATTATTAATATTTGTGTATTAAATATTAATGTATACATGTATCTTTGCATGGCACTTTCTAGATATTAAAAAGAAAAGGTCTCTGTCCTCAAGAGCTTACAGTCTAAATACCATTGTTGTAAAAAGCATTTATCTCCTGATGAAACTGAATGTAACTCTGAAACTATTTCTCTCCTATGGAAATGACCAACTTCTCTAAGCACAGCACTAGAAAATGAATGTTTTTTCTATATGAAGAGGGAATTTTTTTCCTGATTCATAACATTTATTTTAATTACAGATAAAGGTTTACAGATTTTTCAACCTAATTATCTACTTGCATATTTACCCATTAAAATGCTCACATTACTTGCTAGAGATCAGTAAATAATTTTGCTAGGAAGCCTAGTTATTCAGGAATCCATATACATTAAAAAGAATTACGCATATGAATTATGCATTATTAGAATACCTTAAATTCTTTGAGCTATAGAAATGTTGTAGTTTGTTGAGCTGGAAGTGTGAACAGTGTTTCTTTTTTGAATATCCAAACTGGTAGGCTGCAATTTGGATTACTGTATAGTAATACTTTGCAGATTCTTTCATTCATAAACTTATACAGACGGATAACTATAATTTCCTTCATCTTACAGTTGTGGAAACTGAAGCAATAAGGGAAGTGAGTTATTGAATTACATAAGGTCATAGAGCATGTCATTGGCAGAGCAAAAGTAGCATTCCTAACTATGTCATCTCTCAGTTGGACTATTCTATGCATAAATTTGATCTCTTGGAGCAATTTGGTAGAAAATGCATCTTTTCATGACAAATGCTACCTTATTTTTGCCCTTACTAAAAAAAAATAATTCCTTAGTGTCATCAGCTTGCAATTTCTCTGAATATCATATTGCTTACTGTGTGCTAATTTAATTGGCAAACTATAATGAATTTTTCCAACAAGTATTATTTTTACTGTACAATTTCTAACACGTCAGGGAACTGCAAGTTTGATAGGCAATATTTGAATCTCAAATCCTAAGAGTGAACATAATCTAAATTAGTTGTATTAGAAAGTTAAGAACTACTTCCCCTGTATTAGCTTTCAAATAGGCCTTATACTGAAGCCTTCATGTGTAACTTTGCAAGTAGTTAGTGGTATAGTCTTTGGAAAATGAGAAAGAAACAGCACAGAGATGGAGAAAAAAAGGGAAGAGTTATTTGGATTGGGTGGACTGATGAGAAAGGCAAGCCCAAAAGTTTTGGGAAGGCAGCACCTGAACTTTCCAGGCCTAATTCAAGCCAAACTGCTTCATCTCTTAAGACTTTCTTATTATTAATAAGAATCTAAGTATAGCCTTTATTTCTGCAGCTTTCCTATTTGCCTTCAGATTTCATTCAAAGATCTGTAGACTTTTCTAGGATGGTGTAGAAGGGTGGTATAGAAAAGATTATATGGCCCACAATCTAGAGACCAACATGCAGCACAGTGCTGCAACTATATTCATTTGCATTCATGGTCATAATAATTCCCAGTCAATGCAAACTGAGAGTATGATCCACAATATATCTTTAAATATCACATTTTTTTGTTCAATATAAAAGTACTTCTGCAGTGAATAGAAGAATGATTGGGATGAGTCTTAGACACTTCCTTTGCCAAAACATTTATTTGCTCACATGATAAATCTAAGCATAACAGCTCATGGGAAACTTATTTATTTGCTCTCTGCTCTTCCTTTTTTTTTT